>CM076679.1:134326437-134437778 GCA_038501925.1 Xenopus petersii
TTCTGCACTGCTGCTTCTGACTCCTGATACAACTTCCCAATATCCATTCATTCCTCATTCTCACTGGGTTTATAGTTCTGTGTAACTGTCATTGTGTCTGTCCCTTTCTCTGCACTGCTGCTGTCTGACTCCTGATAACAACTTCCCCCAATATCCATTCATTTCCTCATTCTCACTGGGTTTTATAGTTCTGTGTAACTGTCATGTCTGTCCCTTCTCTTCTCTGCACTGCTGCTCAACTTCCATATCCATTCATTCCTCATTCTCACTGGGTTTATAGTTCTGTGTAACAGTCATTGTGTCTGTCCCTTCTCTGCACTGCATGCTTCTGACTCCTGATACAACTTCCAATATCCATTCATTCCTCATTCTCACTGGGTTTATAGTTCCTGTGTAACTGTCATTGTGTCTGTCCTTCTCTTTCTCTGCACTGCTGCTTCTGACTCCTGATACAACTTCCCAATATCCATTCATTCCTCATTCTCACTGGGTTATAGTTCTGTGTAACTGTCATTGTGTCTGTCCCTTTTCTCTGCACTGCTGCTTCTGACTCCTGATACAACTTCCCAATATCCATTCATTCTCATTCTCACTGGGTTATAGTTCTGTGTAACTGTCATTGTGTCTGTCCCTTTCTCTGCACTGCTGCTTCTGACTCCTGATACAACTTCCCAATATCCATTCATTCCTCATTCTCACTGGGTTTATAGTTCTGTGTAACTGTCATTGTGTCTGTCCCTTTCTCTGCACTGCTGCCTTCTGACTCCTGATACAACTTCCCAATATCCATTCATTCCTCATTCTCACTGGGTTTATAGTTCTGTGTAACTGTCATTGTGTCTGTCCTTTCTCTGCACTGCTGCCTCTGACTCCTGATACAACTTCCCAATATCCATTCATTCCTCATTCTCACTGGGTTTATAGTTCTGTGTAACTGTCATTGTGTCTGTCCCTTCTCTGCACTGCTGCCTCTGACTCCTGATACAACTTCCCAATATCCATTCATTCCTCATTCTCACTGGGTTTATAGTTCTGTGTAACTGTCATTGTGTCTGTCCCTTTCTCTGCACTGCTGCCTCTGACTCCTGATACAACTTCCCAATATCCATTCATTCCTCATTCTCACTGGGTTTATAGTTCTGTGTAACTGTCATTGTGTCTGTCCCTTTCTCTGCACTGCTGCTTCTGACTCCTGATACAACTTCCAATATCCATTCATTCCTCATTCTCACTGGGTTTATAGTTCTGTGTAACTGTCATTGTGTCTGTCCCTTTCTCTTCTCTGCACTGCTGCTTCTGACTCCTGATACAACTTCCCAATATCCATTCATTCCTCATTCTCACTGGGTTTATAGTTCTGTGTAACTGTCATTGTGTCTGTCCCTTTCTCTGCACTGCTGCTTCTGACTCCTGATACAACTTCCCAATATCCATTCATTCCTCATTCTCACTGGGTTTATAGTTCTGTGTAACTGTCATTGTGTCTGTCCCTTTCTCTGCACTGCTGCCTCTGACTCCTGATACAACTTCCCAATATCCATTCATTCCTCATTCTCACTGGGTTTATAGTTCTGTGTAACTGTCATTGTGTCTGTCCCTTCCTTCTCTGCACTGCTGCTTCTGACTCCTGATACAACTTCCCAATATCCATTCATTCCTCATTCTCACTGGGTTTATAGTTCTGTGTAACTGTCATTGTGTCTGTCCCTTTCTCTGCACTGCTGCTTCTGACTCCTGATACAACTTCCCAATATCCATTCATTCCTCATTCTCACTGGGTTTATAGTTCTGTGTAACTGTCATTGTGTCTGTCCCTTTCTCTTCTCTGCACTGCTGCTTCTGACTCCTGATACAACTTCCCAATATCCATTCATTCCTCATTCTCACTGGGTTTATAGTTCTGTGTAACTGTCATTGTGTCTGTCCCTTTCTCTGCACTGCTGCTTCTGACTCCTGATACAACTTCCCAATATCCATTCATTCCTCATTCTCACTGGGTTTATAGTTCTGTGTAACTGTCATTGTGTCTGTCCCTTTCTCTTTCTGCACTGCTGCTTCTGACTCCTGATACAACTTCCCAATATCCATTCATTCCTCATTCTCACTGGGTTTATAGTTCTGTGTAACTGTCATTGTGTCTGTCCTTTCTCTGCACTGCTGCTTCTGACTCCTGATACAACTTCCCAATATCCATTCATTTCCTCATTCTCACTGGGTTTATAGTTCTGTGTAACTGTCATTGTGTCTGTCCCTTTCTCTGCACTGCTGCCTCTGACTCCTGAACAACTTCCCAATATCCATTCATTCCTCATTCTCACTGGGTTTATAGTTCTGTGTAACTGTCATTGTGTCTGTCCCTTTCTCTGCACTGCTGCTTCTGACTCCTGATACAACTTCCCAATATCCATTCATTCCTCATTCTCACTGGGTTTATAGTTCTGTGTAACTGTCATTGTGTCTGTCCCTTTCTCTGCACTGCTGCTTCTGACTCCTGATACAACTTCCCAATATCCATTCATTCCTCATTCTCACTGGGTTTATAGTTCTGTGTAACTGTCATTGTGTCTGTCCCTTTCTTCTCTGCACTGCTGCTTCTGACTCCTGATGCAACTTCCCAATATCCATTCATTCCTCATTCTCACTGGGTTTATAGTTCTGTGTAACTGTCATTGTGTCTGTCCCTTTCTCTGCACTGCTGCTTCTGACTCCTGATACAACTTCCCAATATCCATTCATTCCTCATTCTCACTGGGTTTATAGTTCTGTGTAACTGTCATTGTGTCTGTCCCTTTCTCTGCACTGCTGCTTCTGACTCCTGATACAACTTCCCAATATCCATTCATTCCTCATTCTCACTGGGTTTATAGTTCTGTGTAACTGTCATTGTGTCTGTCCCTTTCTCTGCACTGCTGCCTCTGACTCCTGATACAACTTCCCAATATCCATTCATTCCTCATTCTCACTGGGTTTATAGTTCTGTGTAACTGTCATTGTGTCTGTCCCTTCTCTGCACTGCTGCCTTCTGACTCCTGATACAACTTCCCAATATCCATTCATTCCTCATTCTCACTGGGTTTATAGTTCTGTGTAACTGTCATTGTGTCTGTCCTTTCTCTGCACTGCTGCCTTCTGACTCCTGATACAACTTCCCAATATCCATTCATTCCTCATTCTCACTGGGTTTATAGTTCTGTGTAACTGTCATTGTGTCTGTCCCTTTCTCTGCACTGCTGCTCTGACTCCTGATACAACTTCCCAATATCCATTCATTCCTCATTCTCACTGGTTTATAGTTCTGTGTAACTGTCATTGGTGTCTGTCCTTCTCTTCTCTGCACTGCTGCTTCTGACTCCTGATACAACTTCCCAATATCCATTCATTCCTCATTCTCACTGGGTTTATAGTTCTGTGTAACTGTCATTGTGTCTGTCCCTTCTCTTCTCTGCACTGCTGCTTCTGACTCCTGATACAACTTCCAATATCCATTCATTCCTCATTCTCACTGGGTTTATAGTTCTGTGTAACTGTCATTGTGTCTGTCCCTTTCTCTGCACTGCTGCTTCTGACTCCTGATACAACTTCCCAATATCCATTCATTCCTCATTCTCACTGGGTTTATAGTTCTGTGTAACTGTCATTGTGTCTGTCCCTTTCTCTTCTCTGCACTGCTGCTTCTGACTCCTGATACAACTTCCCAATATCCATTCATTCCTCATTCTCACTGGGTTTATAGTTCTGTGTAACTGTCATTGTGTCTGTCCCTTTCTCTGCACTGCTGCTTCTGACTCCTGATACAACTTCCCAATATCCATTCATTCCTCATTCTCACTGGGTTTATAGTTCTGTGTAACTGTCATTGTGTCTGTCCCTTTCTCTTCTCTGCACTGCTGCTTCTGACTCCTGATACAACTTCCCAATATCCATTCATTCCTCATTCTCACTGGGGTTTATAGTTCTGTGTAACTGTCATTGTGTCTGTCCCTTTCTCTGCACTGCTGCTTCTGACTCCTGATACAACTTCCCAATATCCATTCATTCCTCATTCTCACTGGGTTTATAGTTCTGTGTAACTGTCATTGTGTCTCTCCCTTTCTCTTCTCTGCACTGCTGCTTCTGACTCCTGATACAACTTCCCAATATCCATTCATTCCTCATTCTCACTGGGTTTATAGTTCTGTGTAACTGTCATTGTGTCTGTCCCTTTCTCTGCACTGCTGCTTCTGACTCCTGATACAACTTCCCAATATCCATTCATTCCTCATTCTCACTGGGTTTATAGTTCTGTGTAACTGTCATTGTGTCTGTCCCTTTCTCTGCACTGCTGCTTCTGACTCCTGATACAACTTCCCAATATCCATTCATTCCTCATTCTCACTGGGTTTATAGTTCTGTGTAACTGTCATTGTGTCTGTCCCTTTCTCTGCACTGCTGCTTCTGACTCCTGATACAACTTCCCAATATCCATTCATTCCTCATTCTCACTGGGTTTATAGTTCTGTGTAACTGTCATTGTGTCTGTCCCTTTCTCTGCACTGCTGCTTCTGACTCCTGATACAACTTCCCAATATCCATTCATTCCTCATTCTCACTGGGTTTATAGTTCTGTGTAACTGTCATTGTGTCTGTCCCTTTCTCTGCACTGCTGCTTCTGACTCCTGATACAACTTCCCAATATCCATTCATTCCTCATTCTCACTGGGTTTATAGTTCTGTGTAACTGTCATTGTGTCTGTCCCTTTCTCTGCACTGCTGCCTCTGACTCCTGATACAACTTCCCAATATCCATTCATTCCTCATTCTCACTGGGTTTATAGTTCTGTGTAACTGTCATTGTGTCTGTCCCTTTCTCTGCACTGCTGCCTTCTGACTCCTGATACAACTTCCCAATATCCATTCATTCCTCATTCTCACTGGGTTTATAGTTCTGTGTAACTGTCATTGTGTCTGTCCCTTTCTCTGCACTGCTGCTTCTGACTCTGATACAACTTCCCAATATCCATTCATTCCTCATTCTCACTGGGTTTATAGTTCTGTGTAACTGTCATTGTGTCTGTCCCTTTCTCTGCACTGCTGCCTCTGACTCCTGATACAACTTCCCAATATCCATTCATTCCTCATTCTCACTGGGTTTATAGTTCTGTGTAACTGTCATTGTGTCTGTCCCTTTCTCTGCACTGCTGCTTCTGACTCCTGATACAACTTCCAATATCCATTCATTCCTCATTCTCACTGGGTTTATAGTTCTGTGTAACTGTCATTGTGTCTGTCCCTTTCTCTGCACTGCTGCTCTGACTCCTGATACAACTTCCCAATATCCATTCATTCCTCATTCTCACTGGGTTTATAGTTCTGTGTAACTGTCATTGTGTCTGTCCCTTTCTCTGCACTGCTGCTTCTGACTCCTGATACAACTTCCAATATCCATTCATTCCTCATTCTCACTGGGTTTATAGTTCTGTGTAACTGTCATTGTGTCTGTCCCTCTTTCTCTGCACTGCTGCTTCTGACTCCTGATACAACTTCCCAATATCCATTCATTCCTCATTCTCACTGGGTTTATAGTTCTGTGTAACTGTCATTGTGTCTGTCCCTTTCTCTGCACTGCTGCCTTCTGACTCCTGATACAACTTCCCAATATCCATTCATTCCTCATTCTCACTGGGTTTATAGTTCTGTGTAACTGTCATTGTGTCTGTCCCTTTCTCTGCACTGCTGCTTCTGACTCCTGATACAACTTCCCAATATCCATTCATTCCTCATTCTCACTGGGTTTATAGTTCTGTGTAACTGTCATTGTGTCTGTCCCTTTCTCTTCTCTGCACTGCTGCTTCTGACTCCTGATACAACTTCCCAATATCCATTCATTCCTCATTCTCACTGGGTTTATAGTTCTGTGTAACTGTCATTGTGTCTGTCCCTTTCTCTGCACTGCTGCTCTGACTCCTGATACAACTTCCCAATATCCATTCATTCCTCATTCTCACTGGGTTTATAGTTCTGTGTAACTGTCATTGTGTCTGTCCCTTTCTCTGCACTGCTGCTTCTGACTCCTGATACAACTTCCCAATATCCATTCATTCCTCATTCTCACTGGGTTTATAGTTCTGTGTAACTGTCATTGTGTCTGTCCCTTTCTCTGCACTGCTGCCTCTGACTCCTGATACAACTTCCCAATATCCATTCATTCCTCATTCTCACTGGGTTTATAGTTCTGTGTAACTGTCATTGTGTCTGTCCCTTTCTCTTCTCTGCACTGCTGCTTCTGACTCCTGATACAACTTCCCAATATCCATTCATTCCTCATTCTCACTGGGTTTATAGTTCTGTGTAACTGTCATTGTGTCTGTCCCTTCCTTCTCTGCACTGCTGCTTCTGACTCCTGATACAACTTCCCAATATCCATTCATTCCTCATTCTCACTGGGTTTATAGTTCTGTGTAACTGTCATTGTATCTGTCCCTTTCTCTGCACTGCTGCTTCTGACTCCTGATACAACTTCCCAATATCCATTCATTCCTCATTCTCACTGGGTTTATAGTTCTGTGTAACTGTCATTGTGTCTGTCCCTTTCTCTGCACTGCTGCTTCTGACTCCTGATACAACTTCCCAATATCCATTCATTCCTCATTCTCACTGGGTTTATAGTTCTGTGTAACTGTCATTGTGTCTGTCCCTTTCTCTGCACTGCTGCTTCTGACTCCTGATACAACTTCCCAATATCCATTCATTCCTCATTCTCACTGGGTTTATAGTTCTGTGTAACTGTCATTGTGTCTGTCCCTTTCTCTGCACTGCTGCTTCTGACTCCTGATACAACTTCCCAATATCCATTCATTCCTCATTCTCACTGGGTTTATAGTTCTGTGTAACTGTCATTGTGTCTGTCCCTTTCTCTGCACTGCTGCTTCTGACTCCTGATACAACTTCCCAATATCCATTCATTCCTCATTCTCACTGGGTTTATAGTTCTGTGTAACTGTCATTGTGTCTGTCCCTTTCTCTGCACTGCTGCTTCTGACTCCTGATACAACTTCCCAATATCCATTCATTCCTCATTCTCACTGGGTTTATAGTTCTGTGTAACTGTCATTGTGTCTGTCCCTTTCTCTGCACTGCTGCCTCTGACTCCTGATACAACTTCCCAATATCCATTCATTCCTCATTCTCACTGGGTTTATAGTTCTGTGTAACTGTCATTGTGTCTGTCCTTTCTCTTCTCTGCACTGCTGCTTCTGACTCCTGATACAACTTCCCAATATCCATTCATTCCTCATTCTCACTGGGTTTATAGTTCTGTGTAACTGTCATTGTGTCTGTCCCTTTCTCTGCACTGCTGCCTCTGACTCCTGATACAACTTCCCAATATCCATTCATTCCTCATTCTCACTGGGTTTATAGTTCTGTGTAACTGTCATTGTGTCTGTCCCTTTCTCTGCACTGCTGCTTCTGACTCCTGATACAACTTCCCAATATCCATTCATTCCTCATTCTCACTGGGTTTATAGTTCTGTGTAACTGTCATTGTGTCTGTCCCTTTCTCTTCTCTGCACTGCTGCTTCTGACTCCTGATACAACTTCCCAATATCCATTCATTCCTCATTCTCACTGGGTTTATAGTTCTGTGTAACTGTCATTGTGTCTGTCCCTTTCTCTGCACTGCTGCTCTGACTCCTGATACAACTTCCCAATATCCATTCATTCCTCATTCTCACTGGGTTTATAGTTCTGTGTAACTGTCATTGTGTCTGTCCCTTTCTCTGCACTGCTGCTTCTGACTCCTGATACAACTTCCCAATATCCATTCATTCCTCATTCTCACTGGGTTTATAGTTCTGTGTAACTGTCATTGTGTCTGTCCCTTTCTCTGCACTGCTGCTTCTGACTCCTGATACAACTTCCCAATATCCATTCATTCCTCATTCTCACTGGGTTTATAGTTCTGTGTAACTGTCATTGTGTCTGTCCCTTTCTCTGCACTGCTGCTTCTGACTCCTGATACAACTTCCCAATATCCATTCATTCCTCATTCTCACTGGGTTTATAGTTCTGTGTAACTGTCATTGTGTCTGTCCCTTTCTCTGCACTGCTGCCTCTGACTCCTGATACAACTTCCCAATATCCATTCATTCCTCATTCTCACTGGGTTTATAGTTCTGTGTAACTGTCATTGTGTCTGTCCCTTTCTCTCTCTGCACTGCTGCTTCTGACTCCTGATACAACTTCCCAATATCCATTCATTCCTCATTCTCACTGGGTTTATAGTTCTGTGTAACTGTCATTGTGTCTGTCCCTTTCTCTTCTCTGCACTGCTGCCTCTGACTCCTGATACAACTTCCCAATATCCATTCATTCCTCATTCTCACTGGGTTTATAGTTCTGTGTAACTGTCATTGTGTCTGTCCCTTCTCTTCTCTGCACTGCTGCTTCTGACTCCTGATACAACTTCCCAATATCCATTCATTCCTCATTCTCACTGGGTTTATAGTTCTGTGTAACTGTCATTGTATCTGTCCCTTTCTCTGCACTGCTGCTTCTGACTCCTGATACAACTTCCCAATATCCATTCATTCCTCATTCTCACTGGGTTTATAGTTCTGTGTAACTGTCATTGTGTCTGTCCTTCTCTCTTCTCTGCACTGCTGCTTCTGACTCCTGATACAACTTCCCAATATCCATTCATTCCTCATTCTCACTGGGTTTATAGTTCTGTGTAACTGTCATTGTGTCTGTCCCTTTCTCTGCACTGCTGCCTCTGACTCCTGATACAACTTCCCAATATCCATTCATTCCTCATTCTCACTGGGTTTATAGTTCTGTGTAACTGTCATTGTGTCTGTCCCTTTCTCTGCACTGCTGCTTCTGACTCCTGATACAACTTCCCAATATCCATTCATTCCTCATTCTCACTGGGTTTATAGTTCTGTGTAACTGTCATTGTGTCTGTCCCTTTCTCTTCTCTGCACTGCTGCTTCTGACTCCTGATACAACTTCCCAATATCCATTCATTCCTCATTCTCACTGGGTTTATAGTTCTGTGTAACTGTCATTGTGTCTGTCCCTTTCTCTGCACTGCTGCCTCTGACTCCTGATACAACTTCCCAATATCCATTCATTCCTCATTCTCACTGGGTTTATAGTTCTGTGTAACTGTCATTGTGTCTGTCCCTTTCTCTGCACTGCTGCTTCTGACTCCTGATACAACTTCCCAATATCCATTCATTCCTCATTCTCACTGGGTTTATAGTTCTGTGTAACTGTCATTGTGTCTGTCCCTTTCTCTGCACTGCTGCTTCTGACTCCTGATACAACTTCCCAATATCCATTCATTCCTCATTCTCACTGGGTTTATAGTTCTGTGTAACTGTCATTGTGTCTGTCCCTTTCTCTGCACTGCTGCTTCTGACTCCTGATACAACTTCCCAATATCCATTCATTCCTCATTCTCACTGGGTTTATAGTTCTGTGTAACTGTCATTGTGTCTGTCCTTTCTCTTCTCTGCACTGCTGCTTCTGACTCCTGATACAACTTCCCAATATCCATTCATTCCTCATTCTCACTGGGTTTATAGTTCTGTGTAACTGTCATTGTGTCTGTCCCTTTCTCTGCACTGCTGCCTCTGACTCCTGATACAACTTCCCAATATCCATTCATTCCTCATTCTCACTGGGTTTATAGTTCTGTGTAACTGTCATTGTGTCTGTCCCTTTCTCTGCACTGCTGCTTCTGACTCCTGATACAACTTCCCAATATCCATTCATTCCTCATTCTCACTGGGTTTATAGTTCTGTGTAACTGTCATTGTGTCTGTCCCTTTCTCTGCACTGCTGCCTCTGACTCCTGATACAACTTCCCAATATCCATTCATTTCTCATTCTCATTGGGTTTATAGTTCTGTGTAACTGTCATTGTGTCTGTCCCTTTCTCTTCTCTGCACTGCTGCTTCTGACTCCTGATACAACTTCCCAATATCCATTCATTCCTCATTCTCACTGGTTTATAGTTCTGTGTAACTGTCATTGTGTCTGTCCCTTTCTCTGCACTGCTGCCTCTGACTCCTGATACAACTTCCCAATATCCATTCATTCCTCATTCTCACTGGGTTTATAGTTCTGTGTAACTGTCATTGTGTCTGTCCCCCTCTCTGCACTGCTGCCTCTGACTCCTGATACAACTTCCCAATATCCATTCATTCCTCATTCTCACTGGGTTTATAGTTCTGTGTAACTGTCATTGTATCTGTCCCTTTCTCGGCACTGCTGCTTCTGACTCCTGATACAACTTCCCAATATCCATTCATTCCTCATTCTCACTGGGTTTATAGTTCTGTGTAACTGTCATTGTGTCTGTCCCTTTCTCTTCTCTGCACTGCTGCTTCTGACTCCTGATACAACTTCCCAATATCCATTCATTCCTCATTCTCACTGGGTTTATAGTTCTGTGTAACTGTCATTGTGTCTGTCCCTTTCTCTGCACTGCTGCTTCTGACTCCTGATACAACTTCCCAATATCCATTCATTCCTCATTCTCACTGGGTTTATAGTTCTGTGTAACTGTCATTGTGTCTGTCCCTTTCTCTGCACTGCTGCCTCTGACTCCTGATACAACTTCCCAATATCCATTCATTCCTCATTCTCACTGGGTTTATAGTTCTGTGTAACTGTCATTGTGTCTGTCCCTTTCTCTGCACTGCTGCTTCTGACTCCTGATACAACTTCCCAATATCCATTCATTCCTCATTCTCACTGGGTTTATAGTTCTGTGTAACTGTCATTGTGTCTGTCCCTTTCTCTGCACTGCTGCTTCTGACTCCTGATACAACTTCCCAATATCCATTCATTCCTCATTCTCACTGGGTTTATAGTTCTGTGTAACTGTCATTGTGTCTGTCCCTTTCTCTTCTCTGCACTGCTGCTTCTGACTCCTGATACAACTTCCCAATATCCATTCATTCCTCATTCTCACTGGGTTTATAGTTCTGTGTAACTGTCATTGTGTCTGTCCCTTTCTCTGCACTGCTGCCTCTGACTCCTGATACAACTTCCCAATATCCATTCATTCCTCATTCTCACTGGGTTTATAGTTCTGTGTAACTGTCATTGTGTCTGTCCCTTTCTCTGCACTGCTGCTTCTGACTCCTGATACAACTTCCCAATATCCATTCATTCCTCATTCTCACTGGGTTTATAGTTCTGTGTAACTGTCATTGTGTCTGTCCCTTTCTCTGCACTGCTGCCTCTGACTCCTGATACAACTTCCCAATATCCATTCATTTCTCATTCTCATTGGGTTTATAGTTCTGTGTAACTGTCATTGTGTCTGTCCCTTTCTCTTCTCTGCACTGCTGCTTCTGACTCCTGATACAACTTCCCAATATCCATTCATTCCTCATTCTCACTGGGTTTATAGTTCTGTGTAACTGTCATTGTGTCTGTCCCTTTCTCTGCACTGCTGCCTCTGACTCCTGATACAACTTCCCAATATCCATTCATTCCTCATTCTCACTGGGTTTATAGTTCTGTGTAACTGTCATTGTGTCTGTCCCTTTCTCTGCACTGCTGCCTCTGACTCCTGATACAACTTCCCAATATCCATTCATTCCTCATTCTCACTGGGTTTATAGTTCTGTGTAACTGTCATTGTGTCTGTCCCTTTCTCTGCACTGCTGCCTCTGACTCCTGATACAACTTCCCAATATCCATTCATTCCTCATTCTCACTGGGTTTGTAGTTCTGTGTAACTGTCATTGTGTCTGTCCCTTTCTCTTCTCTGCACTGCTGCTTCTGACTCCTGATACAACTTCCCAATATCCATTCATTCCTCATTCTCACTGGGTTTATAGTTCTGTGTAACTGTCATTGTATCTGTCCCTTTCTCTGCACTGCTGCTTCTGACTCCTGATACAACTTCCCAATATCCATTCATTCCTCATTCTCACTGGGTTTATAGTTCTGTGTAACTGTCATTGTGTCTGTCCCTTTCTCTTCTCTGCACTGCTGCTTCTGACTCCTGATACAACTTCCCAATATCCATTCATTCCTCATTCTCACTGGGTTTATAGTTCTGTGTAACTGTCATTGTGTCTGTCCCTTTCTCTTCTCTGCACTGCTGCTTCTGACTCCTGATACAACTTCCCAATATCCATTCATTCCTCATTCTCACTGGGTTTATAGTTCTGTGTAACTGTCATTGTGTCTGTCCCTTTCTCTGCACTGCTGCCTCTGACTCCTGATACAACTTCCCAATATCCATTCATTCCTCATTCTCACTGGGTTTATAGTTCTGTGTAACTGTCATTGTGTCTGTCCCTTTCTCTTCTCTGCACTGCTGCTTCTGACTCCTGATACAACTTCCCAATATCCATTCATTCCTCATTCTCACTGGGTTTATAGTTCTGTGTAACTGTCATTGTATCTGTCCCTTTCTCTGCACTGCTGCTTCTGACTCCTGATACAACTTCCCAATATCCATTCATTCCTCATTCTCACTGGGTTTATAGTTCTGTGTAACTGTCATTGTGTCTGTCCCTTTCTCTTCTCTGCACTGCTGCTTCTGACTCCTGATACAACTTCCCAATATCCATTCATTCCTCATTCTCACTGGGTTTAGAGTTCTGTGTAACTGTCATTGTATTTGTGCATCTCGCAAGACATTGGCACTTTCTTTATCCAGCCCATTAGTAACTGTCCCCTAGTGGTGAGAATCCACACAACTCATTCCTGGGTTTCAGAAAATGGGTCATTCGTGCATAATGGGCAAAATCTGGAAGCAATGAGATATTTCTAGACATACAGTATCTGCCCATTGCAGCCAATTGTTTTCCTTTTTTGTTTTGTTAAATCTGATTATTTTTTCTGCTGAAAGTAGAGCAGTCTGCACATCTGTTAGATATATCTGACCCTCCGCACGAAAACTAATAACGGTGGGGGTAAAATAAACGGAATATTTCATGCTGTATCATGTCTCTCATTAAATGAAGACATACAAATTTTTCTTGCTGTTTTTATTTTTTTTAGCACGGCCATTCACGGATTTAATCAAATTTACCTTCACACTCCATGTAACAATATATTTTTAGTTTGGAGAGCTGAACCCTCTTGGAATACACCTGTGTGGGTCTCAGGTTGTAATACTGGAAGATTCTCACCTGCTTCGGGTCAGCTTTCTTTTTCTATATCAGCAGTAGCGAGTAGCGAATTTATTAACTTTGCGCGATTTGGAAAACCAGACACTGGCACCGTTTTGCAAATTTTTCACCATTGCGAAATTCGCAAATTTTTCGTCGAAGCAAAACGGTGCAAATTCACCCATAACTAATCAGCAGCATAATCAGGGTATTATTAATTGCCTCTGTGTGGGGTGGGAAGGTGGAGGTACTCCTGCTTTATCCTGTCTCCCAGCATCGACATTGCCAGCACTGATTCTGTGAGCAGTTAGCACTATACTTAGCAATCAGATGCCCCAGGAAAACAACAGGGCCACAAATAGCGATGAGAATTTTTTTTCGCCAGGCATGGATTGGCGGCAAAATTCTGCACAAAAAAAGAAAAACGCCCATTGACTTTAATGCATTTGTAGTGAGAAAAAAATGGTTCTGCGTAAAAAAATGTTGATGCCTATTGACTTCAATGCGTTTCGCCAATTTTTTTTGCCGTTTTCCCTCATCATTAGCCATAAATAAAAAGGTAAGGAATGAATGTAACTTTGGTGTTCTCAACCTGCAACCCTCCAGCTATTGCTGTACTATGTATCCCATAAACAGATGGAGGCCTGAAGGTTGGATGAATCTTAGTAACATACAGCAACCAATCAGAATGTAGGTGTGACGTGTGCAGGGGACGCAAGTGCTCCTAGAATGACGTAGAATGAGCATGAAGTGGTGCACTTTTGCACTTGCAGAGCTGTCAACTTTTAACAGGCAATTTCTGGGCGCCCTGCAGCACTCGCTAGTACACTGCACAAAGTTCTTTTGCATCGGAAGTGATGTAGGTGCAAGCGACGTCATTCAAATGCAACGTCATTCAAATGCGACGTCATTCAAATGCAACATCATTCAAATGCAACGTCATTCAAATGCAACGTCATTCAAATGCAATGTCATTCAAATGCAGCGTCATTCAAATGCAATGTCATTCAAATGCAGCGTCATTCAAATGCAACGTCATTCAAATGCAGCGTCATTCAAATGCAACGTCATTCAAATGCAGCGTCATTCAAATGCAACGTCATTCAAATGCAACGTCATTCAAATCCACGTATTCACACCTGAGGCTACAAATTCCATGCTGTGCACAGATCACTCTGCTGATGACCATAGACATGCAATATCAGATGTTTGACCGCAAATCATCCAAAATTCACAGATGGAATGCTAAAGATGGGAAAATAGGGGGCGGAGGTCAGAATCTGGTTACTCTTGAAAAAATAGGGGGGTTTGACAGCGCTGCACTTACACCCCCCGGGATAAAGAATTTCCCCTATATTGACTTGGAAGACCACGTGACTGGGACAGAATTCAGAAGTTCTAACATGGATTGAAGGACAAGTTCCCCACTTTCACACGGCATATTATACAGTTAGGCTCATAAATATTTGGGCAGAGACAACTTTTTTTTCTAATTTTGGTTCCGTACATGACCACAATGAATTTTAAATGAAACAACTCAGATGCAGTTGAACTGCAGACTTTCAGCTTTAATTCAGTGGGTTGAACAAAAAGATTGCATATAAATGTGAGGAACTAAAGCCTTTTTTAACACAATCACTTCATTTCAGGGGCTCAAAAGTAATTGGACCATTGAGTCAAAGGCTATTTGATGGGCAGGTGGGGGCAATTCCTTCGTCATTATCAATGAAGCAGATAAAAGCCCTGGAGTTGATTTGAGGGGGGTGTTTGTATGTGGAACAGACAACATGAGGACAAAGGAGCTCTCCATGCAGGTGAAACAAGTCGTCCTTAAGCTGCAAAAACAGAAAAAACTCATCCAAATAATTGCTACAATATTAGGAGAGGCAAAATCTCCAGTTTGGTACATGGTGAGAAAGAAAGAAATCACTGGTGAACTCAGCAACGCAAAAGGACCTGGACGTCCACAGAAGACAACAGTGGTGGATGATCTCAGAATCATTTCCATGGTGAAAAGAAAGCCCTTCACAAGAGCCAAACATATCCAAGTCTACCATAAAGAGAAGACTGTATGAAAGTAAATACAGAGGGAGCACTGCAAGGTACAAGTCACTCATAAACATCAAGAATAGAAAGGCTACATTGGACTTCTAAAAAACATCTAAACAAGCCAGCACAGTTCTGGAAAAACATTCTTTAGACAGATGAAACCAAGATAAACCTCAAGCAGAATGATGGCAAGAGAAAAAGTATGGAGAAGGCGTGAACAGCTCATGATCCAAACAATAGCACATCACTCTGCGGATGACCCTGGGCATGCAATATCGGGTTTTTTTGACCACAAATTATCCAAAATTGACAGATGGAATGCTGAGGATGGGAAAATATGGGGCGGAGGTCAGAATCTGGTAACTCCTGAAAAAATGGGGGGGGGGGGTTTGACAGCTTTGCACTTGCACCCCCCAAGATCAAGAATTTCCCCTATATTGACTTGGAAGACCACGTGAATGGGACAGAATTCAGAATATGGTTCTAACATGGATTGTAGGACAAGTTCTCCACCTTCACACGGCATATTATATATTGGCATCGATGAAACCTGAAGAACTACAGCTCCCAAAATCCCTCTGTTACATCACTTGGTTGGCTGGGGGGGGGTGTGGGAATGTAATTCTACAGCAGATGAAGTGCTTAAACCATTGCCCTTTTTTTCTCATTTATTGCACCTCCGTCATTTTAAATAATTTGCAGAGTGGCGGATTAAGCCCCTTTAATGGAGGCCAGATACTAAATATCAAACAAATATGCCATGAAGTATGCGCCTGACGTTAGAACATGCGGCATTCATTACCCCACTCGGGATTTGCATATAATTGAATTAAGTGACGTTCCTCTGTCGTGCAGATAAAAGCCTGTAAGGAATAACCCCATGATTTCATCCGTGGCCCTTGTCGATTTTTGGAATAAATCACGAGCGCAACATCACTTGCAAAATACAAAGAAACCATAGTATCCAAGTGTCATTCACTCTTTCCCACATGTTGTAACTGCTTTACAGGAGAGGAAATGATGGAGGACCCAATGTTTAAATGAGAAATAAAGCCTACAAAAATGATGACTAGAAACGCTATCATTTATAAACTGAACTTACTGTACCACCCTAATAGTAATGCCGCCAGCCTTCACAGTTGCTCCCTTCCTTCTGATCTTTTGTGGGTCAGTGGCACTGCACATGCTCAGTGGGATTTGGGCTGGTGTTTAGGGGTTGTGGGAAATAATCAAACCATTATCTGAAAGTGAGGTCAAATCTGTTACAGAATTGGATGTTCCAGGGCTGTTTCAATTCTGATGCCACTTTGTATCAACAGATTGGGCGAGCGGGGCAGGAAAAGATAAGTCCAAGGGTGGGAAAATGATGTTAAAAGGCAGGCCAGTGATGTCAGTAGGGGGTTATGACAACATCCTGTGATTGGTTGAATTGCATGTCAGTCATTGCAGAGTCCAATCTGGGGTTCAGACTTCTGCATTCCAGACCAGTAGTTCTGAAGCAAAGAGCCCATGTAAAACTAAACTGTATGATCCAAAACTGGACAAGTGGCAACACTACACACAGGGGCAGATTCACTAAAGGGAGAATTGCTTCACAGATATCGCACCAGGTGCAAATTCGATACCACAACTCTAATTCACTAATAATCACTCAAATGCCAGTGAGTCCCGAAACGCGTTAAGCGGGCAGCCCCACAGGAGAGATGCTGCTGTCATTTTTAATGGATTTATAATAAATTTTGACTTTTTTAACATATTATTTTGACTCTGCGGTGCTCCATTCCTCTGCATATATTGTGTGTTCCAAATTGTATCACTTATGTGTGATTGTCGGAGTGGAACTCTAGATTGACTGGGGCAAATTCACTAAGATGCGAAGCGCCGAACGCTAGCGTCAATTCGCTAGCGTTTGGCATTTTCAGTACTTCGCAAATTCACTAACGAACGCTGGCGTAAATTGGCTAGTGTTACTTCGCACACTTACGCCAGGCGAATTTTCGCTAGCGATGTAACTACGCAAATTCACTAACGTGCGCAGTGTACTGAACGCTACCTTTTACGCTAGACTTCCTTCGCCACCTCAGACCTGGCGAAGCGCAATAGAGTAGATAGGGATTGTTTCAAAAAAAGTCTAATTTTTTTCTAAGTCCCAAAAAACGCTGGCGTGTTTTCTACATGATGGGTGATAGGCTGAAAAAGATTGAAAAATTTTTTGGGGCTCCCCTCCTTCCCCCCTACATTTCCTGACTCATGGCAACTTACCTAGACAGTGGGCACATGTGTAGGGCAAAATAACATTTTTATTTGCTGATTTGAAGGTTTTCTAGGCATTTGTAGTGCAGATACGTGTTCCTCCATTGAAATTTGAATTTCGCGCCGTATGCAAATTAACCATCGCTAGCGAAACTTCGCTTCGCTTGGCGAATTAACGCTAGCGCAACTTCGCAAACTTACGCTACCCCTGTGCGCAACTTCGGATTTTAGTGAATTTGCGGAGCGCTGGCGAAAATACGCCTGGCGAAGTGCGGCGAAGTGTGGCGAAGTTGCCCCACTGTGTCTATTCAGCTCGAGATCCTTAGATGTAGTATCTGCCAGGGAATATAATGAACACGTGGAACACTATTGTGAGAAAGTTGTATCCTTAAATCTTCCTTTCTCTCTTGCTTTCAGTCCAACCTTTTTGTAAGGAAAGATAACTTATGTTCTCTATCTCTCTTGGCACATTCACAAGACAAAGGGGAAGAAAAATACGATGAATTTGTGGGTTTTCTATGGCAGCAATAACATTCCTTGTTTAAGTTTCTCAGAACACTTTGTAATATGTCCCAGACAATAGGGCTGTGGGGACATTTAATTTACTGGACTAATGTTGTGCCGTTGCACAGTCAGCATGTTCCGGAGCCAGGGACACAGTTGTGTAGAACCTTTGTTATATCCTGCGTGATGGACGAGGGGGAAAAAGATTTATTGTCGCCAAGGTTGCCCCCAGCGGAGTTACAGTATCTGTTTCTTCTTTGGCGTTTGCCACTGAGTCTGGTTTATCTCATGAACACCCACAAAGGGAAATGAGTTATATTGGCTATATTCTCTATAAATGCAGTTTAGGTCGGCCGGGTCACCTTGCTTTAGGCTAAACACTCTGCATAGAAAACGAATGGCGTCCAATATAGAAAGAACATAATTCACACCAAGGACAAATATACTACATTATATCATGTACATGACACAGATGTACAGAGTATCCGGGATCTGTCATCAGGAAAGCTCCATCATATTGCAATGAATTTTTAAGGCAAATACAATACACAAAAGCTATGGATATCCTGTAAATGATATCCTTATAAATGATGCTTTGTGTTTAGAGAACTCCTCTGACTGTATACAACAGGGGGTACATATTTATAATGCACAAATAACATCACTGAGCACTGATTATAACTCATGACATCACCTTGTATTTTACTAAAGGAGGTACAGTCATATGAAAAAGTTTGGGAACCCTTGTAATTTTGCTAATCTGAATTCATGTAACTGCTCACTTCTGATTACTGGCAACACCAAATTGGTTGGATTAGCTTGTTAAGCCTTGAACTTCATAGGCAGGTGTGTCCAATCATGAGAAACGGTATTTAATGTGACCAATTGCAAGTTGTGCTTTTGTTTGACTCTCCTCTGAAGAGTGACAGCATGGGATCCTCAAAGCAACTCTAAAAAAAGATCTGAAAACAAAGATTGTTCAGTATCAGGGTTTAGGGGAAGGCTACAAAAAGCATCTCAGAGGTTTAAACTGTCAGTTCCAACTGTAAGGAATGGAATGAGGAAATGGAAGGCCACAGGCACAGTTGCTGTAAAACCCAGGTCTGACAGGCCAAGAAAAATACAGGAGCAGCATATGCGGAGGATTGTGAGAATGTTACAGACATCCCAAAGATCATCTCCAAAGAGCTGCAAGAACATCTTGCTGCAGATGCAGGTGTATCTGTACATCGTTCTACAATTCAGCACAATTTGCACAAAGAACATGTGTATGGCAGGGGGATGAGAAGCCCTTTCTGCACTCACACAAACACAGTCGCTATGAATTACAAAGGCGCTTTGAAGAAGAACACGGCATTCCAAGAAAAACACCCACTACCTACTGTCACATTTGGTGGAGGTCCCATCATGCTGTGGGGCTGTGTGGCTAGTTCAGGGACTACTGGGGCCCTTGTCGAGGGTCAGATGAATTCAACCCAATATGAACAAATTCTTCAGGATAATGTTCAAGCATCAGTCACAAAGTTGAAGTTCCGCTGCAGGGGTTGGATATTCCAACAAGACAATGACCCTAAACTCACTTGGAAATCTACAAAGACATTTATGCAGAGGGACAAGTACAATATTCTGGAGTCCCCCGACTTGAATATCATGGAAAATCTATGGGATGATCTGAAGCAGACTGTCCATGCTCGGCAGCCATCACATTTAACTGAACTGGAGAGATTTTGTTGGACCAATGGTCAAAAATAGCCACATCCAGAATCCAGACACTCATCAAAGGCTATAGGAGGCGTCTAGAGGCTGTTACATTTGTAACTAAGTATTGATGTCATATCTCTTTTGGGGTGCCCAAATTTATGCACCTGTCTAATGTTGTTATGATGCATATTGCATATTTTCTGTTAATCCAATAAACTGTATATCACTGCTAAAATACTACTGTTCCTTTTTTACTATTAAAAGGAAGTTGCTACTTTGAAAGCTCAGCCAATTATAAACAAAACTCCAAAGAATTAAGAGGGGTTCTCAAACTTTTTCATGTCACTGTACATTGTTCCCTACACATTGAAAACTTACTAAGAATATGTTAATGGTTGGAGTTCCCCTTTAAAATGAGAGCAAGGGTGTAACTATAGAGGAAGCTGACCCTGCAGCTGCATGAGGGCCCAGGAGGTAAAGGGGCCCCACGAGGCCCTACTTAATGAGTAATTTCAATATATATTGGTAAAATAGTTCACCTTTGGGGGTGTTAAAAATGAATTTGTAATGGGTCCAGTAAGTATTTTCACCACTGCATGGGAGAATACAGTGGTTTGGATGTAGGTGTATTTGCTGTGTATCCAAAAATGTTTCCTACAGAGGATGATTGATTTTTGATTTTCTTTGCATACAAAATCTGTGGGTAATTAGATTAGCGATGGCGTACGATGACTAGCTGAAGAACACAACCCACAGATGAACGGTTTCCTACATCTTGTCTTCCCCCACCCATACTCCCTGCCACTCACTGTGATATCCTTTAATCAGGCTCCACAATAAATGAGATCCAAATATTCTCTGTTCAAAATGATGGCACATAATTGTCTGAAGAACATCAAACGCCTCCGTGGTGACATCACCCCCAACTCATTCATTTCTCAAGCAACATTGGAAATTGGTAAAACCTGGTACAAACGAACAAACCTCCCCGAATCAGGCAATGGTTATATTTAATTACAAACAAATACAAACGCTATAAACATGTGCCACGAAAGGCAAAACATGTTTCCAATTCTGGAAAGCGAATTCATTGGGTTCAATCGTTATTTCCATTAACAATGTTTTAACTCATTGAGCCAACTCGAATGCCAGGGAAATTACAGCAAGTTCCCCTTAAAATCACTATTTATAACGAAATAAACTGCAATGTTCAAGATTTGCATGCTCAGGGACTCATGTATATGTATTCTAAAATGTTCTTGGCTTCTATCTATAACTTCTTCATCATTCACTAAAAAGACATACGTGTTTTGTGCATGACGCTCAAATACTTCTAGAACCAAATAAAATAATAAAAAAATTACGACAAATTGCAAATCATCTCAGAATATTGTTTCTATTTCAAGTGAAGTAACTGTTTAGGGAACAGTTCAGAAAGTGTTTCACAAAGACTATTTAATGGGGGTTAGTTATCAAAGGTCGAATTTATGTGAATTCTTTTTTACTCTAATAAATTCGAATGTACTCACAACTCGAATAAATTTGAAAGTCTAAAATTTGATCCAATGGGAACAATCCGAAAACTCATCTCGTATTCAAATTGAATACGAACGAAACTCCATTAGACTTCTCCTCTTGAATGTCAGGACCGTTGGTCATTGGACCTCTGCCATTGACTTGTAAATGAATTCGGCAGGTTTTAGGTGGCGAATATTCAAATTAGAACTGTTTCCATGGTCGAAATATGATAAATCTCACATTCAAATGTTTGAATTTTAACACCAAAAAAAGTTAGAAAATTCAAATTTGAATTTACTATTCGACCTTTAATAATTCTGCCTCTATATGTCAAAGGCTAAAAAGAAAATAATAAAACAATATACTAATATATTAATGAATAATAACAGGAAAATATTAAAATATTTAATAAACAAAAACAAATTTAGAAGAATAAGAACCAGTTGCACATGGACTCAGAATATCACAGTCTACATAAAAGTTTCTGTTATGTGGGCTGCCCCTTCAAGAAGGTTTTGCCCATTCAAAACCTGCCGAATTCATGTATAAGTCAATGGGGGAGGTCCAGTGACCAGTTTGAAGATGTAACTAGCCTTCCTGACATTTGAGGGTTTTTTTCAGAGAAAAAACTTGAGTTTAGTCGAATTTGATTTGAGTTTTTTTCTTAAATAACCTTCCAATCGAATTTCAGGTATATTCAAATTCATTAGAGTTAAAAAAAAATCACATGAATTTGAAATTCAAACTTTCGTAAGTGTGCCTCTTAGAAGCAGATTTATCAAGGTTCGAAATTTTGAATTCATGTGCGTTTTTTAAACTCTATTAAATTTGGTTTTACTCTAAATTCGATTGAGGGGGTTATTTGTTAAAAAAATGGAATATCTAAACAAATTTTACTGACCCGAAAACTCGAATTGAATTAGATTCAAATTCGACCAAACAGGATTCGAGTTTTTTCAGGAAGGCTACAAACATCTCCAAATTGATCAATGGACGTCTCCCATTGACTTATACATTAATTCTGCAGGTTTTAAGTGGTGAATAGTCTAATTTGAATTCTTAAAGGGCCAGAATTTAATAAATCTCGAGAATCAAATTTTAATTTTTTTAAAAAAATTTGAATCAAGCTTGGATAATTCCCTAGTCGAGTTTGACAGTTTTGACCATAAAAAACTAAAAAATTCAAAGTTAGGAAACGATTTATTGTGCTGCATTGATATAATTGGTATGGTTTTGTGCAATGATCCCAGATATGGCCATACATCATGCTGATTTTAGATGGATTTTCTGGAAATGTGGTCAAACAAAAAAATATATCAGAGTCGGCATATGGCCAAAGACTATTTCAGCAATCTGCACCACTTCTGTTGCTAAACTATGGTTACAAGAAACCCCCCTGGATCATAAATGTCAACTTTACACCTGCCCCAAAAGCTCACCTCCCAACTGACCAGATGCCCAGATAACCCCCCAACTTGCCCACATCCTGTTGAGTGAGTTTGTTACATATAAAATCAGTTTTATGGCTCCTGTAGAACCCAACTACACTTCTAAGGAAACTCTTTGAGATGGAAGCTTGGGTCAGGGTATGACGTGGAATGTAAGCTACATGGACAACTGTTTTCTTATTAAGTACACATTAACATATACAAGAAAATGATACCAAAGCCAATATAGCAATTTCTTACAATTCTATGGGGGGAATTCATAAAAGTGTCGTTAAAATAAGTAACCAGAAGTGGCGGTCGTACATACGGAAAATTGACAAAGGCAGATGTTACCTTCGCTGAATGTCTCGTAAGTCCGACAATTTTCTAAAATGTCATATATGTCATTTTACCGAGCGTTTTCAAAAGACAATTTGACCGACATTTCCATTTTGGAGAGCCAAACTTGTCTGAAAAATTGTCGGCAAAACAAATGCGTTTATGAACAATTTATAAAAATGTCAAAATAAGTTGCGCAGGAAAAAAACACATCCACTGTTTCAAAGGTGTCTTACTCGTCGGAAAATTAGCGGGTAAATGCTCTGTGAATTTGTTGGCTATTACTACAACATTTTCTACAACAATTTAAAGACTTTTTTTTTGTTCCTGACACTTTTGTGAATTCCCTGTGAAATTTCTGTTTGATTAATGATGATGATGATGATGATGATTCATATCTTCCTCTAGACTGGGCCTCCAAAACGGACCTTCATATTTAGCTTTTGTTTCTGTCTCATCAATGACCTTTAAGGTTTCAGTTTAACCTCCAACTTTCTCTTATTATTATGTTTTTCCGTACTTATTATCCCTAAAGTCCTTTCTTCATTTGTCACTAACTGTAATCCAGCCATTCAGTCACAAATCCATACTCTATAATATTTAGTTGACAAGGCCCAATTTATAAACCCAACCACGCCCCATTAAACTACACCTACTCTTTGTTCCAACCCCCAATTGTGGGGTCTGTAAATCTAGACCATTGGAAAGTATGTATCTGTCTGGACTTCCCCCTGGAATCAGGACCCTGAGAGGATTCTCTCCTGTCCCCATTATAGTGGCCCTTGACAGAAATGTTTGGAATTTCTGTGCCTGATATGTAGTCATTTGCATTTTGCTTGGCTACATTTCAGATCCCTCATTCCATGTCCATTCATCTAATTTGTATTATTTCACCAATTTAAAATCGGTATAGGCTGTTCCACAAAACCGTCTTTAACCTTGCAAAACCCATCATTACCTATAGAAGCCTGAGTGATATGTTTTGAGGAAATGAGAGCAAACAGAAATGTGCTTACCCTTGTTACCAAAGTCATTTAAATGGTTTTGCATGGGTTATGAAAAAACCCTTAAGATTAATCTGTTTTATTGTCTATAACGGTCATATGAGAAGCAATCACCATGCCATCAGTCTGTTGGTTACTGGAGTATATTTAGGATTTGTAGCACATCTTAGCGTACTCTAAGAGGGTTATTTACTAGAATCCGAATTTTTGTGATTATTCAAAAAAAAAAAAAGTCCAAGCAAACTAGAATCCACAATTTGGCCTTATTTGTTATTAAAAAAAAGCACAATTTAATCAGATCGGCAAAAAACTCGATAAAATCCCTAATTGTATGAATTTTTTTTGTTTTTCCCAAATCTCTCAATTTTTTGGCCTTTTCCCTGAAAAAGCCCAAAATAGTCAGCTTTTCAGGCTAATTCCAGAGCAGACCACAGATAATTTTCAAATAGTTAGGGACCTCGCCCATTGAATTATATACAAGCTTGGCAGGCCTGAGGTGGCAGATTTTCGGATTCAGACTTTTTGCAGCATCGGACTTAAATCCCGAAAAATGTGAGTGCTAAAAAAACCTGAAAAATTTGAATTTTGCACCAAAAGCCTGACCGGACTTTAGTAAATAACCCCCTAGGTATAGGGTGGGATGTTCCCTTTAACTTCTCCTGTTAAATTGCACATAGATCTTTCAGGGTTTTAAAACATTTCAGATGCAACACATGAACAGACAAAACCGCCAAAGAAAAAAAATGGTGCATAAAAGTAAATGATTGGGTTGGGTTTGGGATTTAAAGTTTCTGCTACTGGAAAGTGTTAAACCACTAGAAAGAACATGCCTCCATCTCTGTCTGTATTACATATGGCCTTCTCTAATTGGCAACAGATGTCGTTATCTTCCATATTCTGTGTTTTTAATCAAGAACCAAATCCCCTGCTTCCACCTTGTGGCCATATTGAAAGAAAACCAACTCACCTTTCTGTCCGGCCAGTTGTACTTGGCAAATATGTTGTCGTATGTGTCAACCGCGCCGTCGGTAATAAGCATTATGGCTTGACTACAAATACTTCCTTCTCCTGAATGGTTGAACTGCAAAGACAAAAACTCAAGTGACCCTCGCATTCTTTTCCAAGTGGATTCATAGTCATTAAAATACGTGTATTGGACTAAGCAGAAATGAAGGGGTATATACAACATTATTCATAGTGCAAATGGCTTTATTGTAAGTACATTCCTATTCTTTTTGTTTAGGTCACAAGATGTGCCTACGGATGCACACAATATACAAGTATGGGACCCATTATCTGGAAACCGGTTTTCCAGAAAGCTCTGGATAGCTACGGGAAGTTCATCTGACATAGGCTCAAATAATTCAAATTGTACCTGCTCTCAATTAAAATATAATTTATCCTTATTGGTAACTATTGGGTTTAATTAACATTGAAATGATTTTTTAGCAGACTTAAGGTGTAGAGATCTACTGAAAAATCCTTTATCCGGAAAACCCCAGGTACCGGGCATTCTGGATAACAGGTTGCATAGCTGTAGAATAGTGGGGTAAACATATTTTCACCTTAAAGCAGGACACCAAAGTTCACGGTAGTTTGTGATCCTTCTGGATCAGCTGTTAGCTCTACAGCCAATCTTCTCTACTCGTATGTTATAAAAAACAACAACCCAGAACGTCCTAACCCATTCCAAAATTTTAGGAAAAAAGTGCTAAATGAAAGGGGTTAAGAGACAGAAGGAGAGAGACAATAAATTGGGGAGCTAAATTAGGGAGATAAATTTAGAGGAACTGAGAGGGGAAATGTAACACTGAAGGAGGAAAATGAGGGAAGGAAGAAGAGAAAAGAAAGGTGACAAAGGAGAAACATACAAAGCAAGTGGAAATGAGAAACAAAATCCAGAACAGGACAAAGAAAACAAGAGAAAACCAGAGAGGACACAGCAAAATAAAGATATGGGAAATGTACATGGGACACACTGTACATGGGAGAAACATGTATCTAGGTGGGCCTCCAGTTAGGCAGCCTAACGTAAAGTACCTCATCCAATCTAAAAAATGGACTCAAGATCACTTTATGGACCCAAGATTTAGAATCATTATGTATATTAAATAAGTATTTTCTTTTAACTATTATCTATTTCAGATGTTATTTTATTGCATGAAATGTTATTATGGAGGTCCACCTTAGACATGTGGTAAACTATATTTTTGTTCTGACCCATTATTTGAAAACTCCTGGTCTATAACTAGGGCAACACCGGTTAAAATGTCATCCAGCCAGGTCCTATTGGATGCAGATTGGTTGATATTATGGAAGGCAGATATAGTTTAGTGTTCTGGAGGCCAGGTCATTAAAGAGTTAGGAGTAGGACACTACAGCATCAAAATGGACATTCTGCCAAGTTTTCCAGACACCACATTTCTTTCCTTCTATTGTGTACTCATGGGCTTCTGTATTAGACTTCCTGTTTTCAACTTAAACCTCCAGGGCTTGAGCATGCTCAGTTTGCTTCTCTCTCCTCCCTTTTCCCCTCACTCCTCCCCTCCCTGCTGAGCCCAGAGCTATGAGTGAGTAGTGAGAGACTCAGGCAGGACGTGATGTCACAGCAAGCTAATATGGCAGCTGCTATCCTAAACAAACAGAGACATTAGAGCTGTTTACTTAGGTATGGAAAAGTATTCTAAAGAAAAAAAATGGGGTTCTAGCTTGCACTGTTGTGGCTAATCTATTGCCAATAAACTGCCTTGGTAGCTTTCCTTTTCCTTTAAAGGGGTGATTAACCTTTTGGTTAACCTAGTATATCATATAATGGCTAGTTCTACACCATACCAAAAGAATGACGGCACTCCATTCAAGGATAAGGCAGGTTTATTACAGACCCCACAGGGATCTCAAGCCCATGTAATGGCTAGTTCTAAGCAACTTTTCAATTGGCCTTTGTGCTTTCTTTTTTAGAGTTTTTGAATTATTTGCCTTTTTCTTTTGATTTTTTCATTTTCAAATGGGGGGGTCACTGACCCCATTTAATAAACAAATACTCTGTAAGCTTACAAATGTATTGTTATTGCTACTTGTTGTTCCTCATCTTTCTATTCAGGCCTCTCCTATTCATATTCCAATCTCTTATGTTAATCAGTGCATGGTTGCTAGGGGAATTTGGATCCTAGCAACCAGATTGCTGAAATTGCAAACTGGAGAGCTGCTGAATATAAAGCAAACGACCCCTTTAAGGCAGCCCAATCCTTCAAAAAAGCAAGAGAAAAAATGTCTTTAAAACTCTAACAAGCACAAAAAGTTTTACATTATTTGAAAAAGTCTTACAAACTCCATCTCCAAGCGTGGGGCGGTTTCCATAAAAATAATACAATGACAAATGTTTTATGATGAACTACAATTAGACTCAAAGTGATTCATCAGATTCTATGAGCCAAATTCAATACTTCCTGACATTTATAGCATTCGGGTGCGATTAGCAGTCTTTGAAATGTCACAGAATTCCATTTAATTGACTGAGAAAAAAAAAAAAATGTAATCACGGCAAAGATTCCATTCCTCACCGAAACATGATAATTGCAGTTGCCACATGATCCACGAGATATAATAAAAATTGCCCAAACCAGTCTATATTGTTCAAGCTCTTACTAATACTGAATACATTCATGCTTGAAAAGACTGAATATTTTTAGATTTGGAATAAATTAGTGTCCGCAGATGAAAGTTGAAACATTGCAGTTGCAGATCAGTAGAAAGGTGGCGGCGATCCAACCTCCTTTGTTGATGATGTGATTTACCCGTTTCCAAAAAAAAAATAAAAGCCTGCACACACTACATGGCAGTGTCTAGCAAGGGCTGCCATTATTTTGACATCTAACGAGGAAAGATATTTAATCTGAATATCATTATTACAAATAAACCCTTGTTCTGACATCTAAAAATACTACAAACGACAGAAAGTGCAAAATGTTACAAGAGCAGCTCAGCTTTAGGGCAAGGCCAGACGTGGCGTTTTTTACGCTGCGTTTTTAAAAAAGCTCCGTCGGGCGTAAATACGCATAAACTGCACTACCACTTGCTTCTGGAGCATTCAGCAACTTTCCTCTGACAGTGAGCTCATGAGCTGACACTTCATAAAGGTTAAATTTACACTCACTGTTCTTCTCTGAACCAATGAGTGTAATTTACTAAAGGAATAACAATTACTCTTACCCAGAAACTTGTATACAAACTGGGAATGAAATGTTTCTCCCATAGAAAACTCTGTTTTACACCTTTAGGGCAATGACTTACCTGTCTCTCATTTGCTGTAAGTACTTCCTGGTTACCTCACAGGACGTTCCCCCTCACTCTCTCATTTGCTGTAAGTACTTCCTGGTTACCTCACAGGACACTCCCCCTCACTCTCTCGTTTGCTTAAGTACTTCCTGGTTACCTCACAGGACGTTCCCCCTCACTCTCTCATTTGCTGTAAGTACTTCCTGGTTACCTCACAGGACGTTCCCCCTCACTCTCTCATTTGCTGTAAGTACTTCCTGGTTACCTCACAGGACACTCCCCCTCACTCTCTCATTTGCTTAAGTACTTCCTGGTTACCTCACAGGACACTCCCCCTCACTCTCTCATTTGCTGTAAGTACTTCCTGGTTACCTCACAGGCACTCCCCCTCAATCTCTCATTTGCTGTAAGTACTTCCTGGTTACCTCACAGGACACTCCCCCTCACTCTCTCATTTGCTTAAGTACTTCCTGGTTACCTCACAGGACACTCCCCCTCACTCTCTCATTTGCTTAAGTACTTCCTGGTTACCTCACAGGACACTCCCCCTCACTCTCTCATTTGCTGTAAGTACTTCCTGGTTACCTCACAGGCACTCCCCCTCAATCTCTCATTTGCTGTAAGTACTTCCTGGTTACCTCACAGGACACTCCCCCTCACTCTCTCATTTGCTGTAAGTACTTCCTGGTTACCTCACATGACACTCCCGCTCACTCTCTCATTTGCTGTAAGTACTTCCTGGTTACCTCACATGACACTCCCCCTCACTCTCTCATTTGCTGTAAGTACTTCCTCTTTATTGGCTATTATTCCTTTTCCTGTGCTTTTTGAACTGTGGCCCAGCTGTTTCTCTGTATTTCTTCATCCACTCCTCCTGCACTTACATACCTCCCTCTGACCCAAATCTGTGCAGACAGTCGTGCATTGCAGGCCCAGCTTCCCTAGCGCTGCATTAGGCCAGTGGCTCTTATGGCTGTCCTGCTGACATGACATATTCACTCTCTCATCATATCGCGTCTAGACTACTGTAACTCTCTTTTAATTGGCCTCCCCCTCCAGAGACTGTCACCTCTCCAGTCCATAATGAACACTGCTGCGAGGCTCATACACCTCAGCAACCGCTCCTCCTCTGCCTCGCCATTCTGTCAATCCCTGCACTGGCTTCCGTTACCTTTCAGAATCAAATTCAAATTAATGACACTGACTTTCAAAGCACTTCATAACTCTGCCCCACCCTACATCTCTGAACTCATCTCTATATACTCACCCACTCGCTTACTACTCTCCTCTACTGACCTGCTACTCAACTCTTCTCTCATTACCTCCTCACATGCTCACATTCAAGACTTTGCAAGGGCTGCACCCCTCCTCTGGAACGCTCTCCCACGGTCTCTCCGACTTTCTCCCAACTTTTCTGCTTTCAAGAAATCTCTGAAAATGCACTTCTTTCGAGAAGCCTCCCCTCACTCTGCTTAACTACCAAACGCAACACCACATACAGTACCACATTTCTCACCCACTTAATTCGATCTTGCCCACTCCCACACCTTGTGTATTACTCCCTTCCCTTTAGAGTGTAAGCTCATTCTGCATAGGGCCTTCCTCACCTTTTGTACCTGTATTGATTGTGATGTACGTAACTCCATATGTTCTATGTATAGAATTCATGTGATTTAGTTGTATAATCACATTTACTTTACAGTGCTACGCAATATGTTGGCGCTATATAAATACATGTTAATAATATAAAATAATAATAAAGACTGATGATGCCAGTGAGTGGCCATTTAGCTACAGGAGTGACATGATTATGGCTGAGCATGGATGTAGCCCTGTAACAGGTATGTCAATATCACAGCAGAACATGCAGGTTGATACATTGGCACTGGATCAAATCTAAGTTCAAGGTCTGGAAACCTGTCGTGGAATAATCTGATGATCTCATGTAGTCACCACCATAACTTTGTGTGAGTGATCAAACTCTCTGTGCCCCGTACTGGAGGCAAATCCAACGCGGGACTAATTATTTGCACGTTGTGACTTATTCTGAATGGTAAATGGGCCCAATAATGTCCTTATCAATTGTCAATGATATCATGATATTTGCTCCCATCGAGTCAGCTGACACATATGAACCCCAATATGATTGAGTTGGTGTGAATGGAAACTACACACTGGTACTTACCTCACTTAACAAGTCAAAAGCCTCACTTAAGGCAATATCCAGCATTCCAATCCCTTTCGCATACAGTTTGTCCAAGTGTTCCCTGAAATGCTGAAACAGAAACAAAACATAAGAACCGCAGCTGCATTGAATAAAAACACAAAAGAAATGTCCTTTATTACTGTGTATAAAGGTGAGGGGGTTAGAAATGTAGGAAGTCCATGTTTTCTCTTGTTACAGCCTAGTTATATGTTATATTACAGTACAAGGCCGGACTTATAACATATATATAATGGGACATCAGAACACAAAGCCCACTGTTTGCCGAAAAGCTCTCATTTTGCCCCCTGTCCTATACCATCATTGTGCAATGGAAGCTTTTTCAAGCAAGCCCAGAGAGGAGCAACAGCTGCACAGGAGACAGTTCTACATGCAGGTAACCCAACCCAGGAGGAGCAAGTGACATCAGCAGATATAGAGGGATCTATGGGAGGGTCATAACCCAAAGGGTCACTCTTGGTCTTACCAACTCTATGACATGGGGAAACAGTTTAAACCTAACTTTCTATATATTAAAGTCCATCTGACCCATGTCAGACTCTGGGCTCACACACAAACCAAGGGCAAAAAGTGTCGGATTGACCAGAAAATCTCCCAGCAGGTCCAGGTGTCAGTGATCCCTCCTGCTGATAAACATTTGCCCCATTCCATGGTCATTCCCTATTTCTTTATGGGGAAAAAGAGGCTTAAAGGAGAAATAAAGCCTAACTAAAGAAGTAGGTAGAAATATTGTACATGATGTTTTGTGCTTCTGTACCAGCCCAAGGCAACCACAGCCCTTTAGCAGTAAAGATTTGTGTCTCCAAAGATGCCCCAGTAGCTCCCCATCTTCTTTTCTGCTGATTCACTGATTCACATGCTCTGTGCTGCTGTCACTTACTGAGCTTAGGGAGCCACTCACAATATACAGTACACATAGAATAGAAATGTCACAATATAAGGCTGATTAGTAATTAATACACATAATTACTACATGGCAGCACAGAAACCAGTGCAATTAGCATCAGAATTGAATAATCAGCAAACCTGTAGCATCAGGTTATATTACAGCCAGGGAAGCTCATTTTCTGCTGGATAATTAGTGACGAGCCCTAAGCTTAGCTTCTCAACAGCCAATCAGAGCCCACTGAGCATGTGAGTGTCACAGACACTTTCCAAGATGGTGACCCCCTGTGACAAGTTTGAAGTCCTGGATCATTGCTGCTATTGACAAGCTCAAACTTTAGCCTCGTGCAATAAGTTCCCTATAGAAAATAGGACTTTTTTAGCCATTTTAATTTCTAGGGTTTAGTTCTGCTTTAATAATGTAAGAATAAAGTATATTAAATAGATATAAAAGACTAGGAGAATAAAGAGGTTGAGTGAGGAGAGGAGGAATAATAGTTTGGGCTAAGATTTTCTGGTGGGTCCAGAACATCCCAGTCCGACACTGAGGGCAAAGATACATAGTTTACATAAGCCAATGAAAGGACAGCAGCAGGTCTTTAACTTCCTGTTAACTAACATGTGAGTTTATAATTCATGAAAGGTCACTTTATAAATGATTTACAAGTTGTCTTTCAGATCATATGGTTTTTCTTTAAAAGCAAAGTCCATCTTAAAATGAAAGACAAAATCGGGACATTTTAATAAAAATCCTGGGCTGCGGGCTAAGCTGTCAGAATCAGGACTGTTCAGCAGAAAACAGGACACTTGGTAGGTACAGTATGTGTTTGGACAGAGGCAGCTGCTTCTCTTCAAATCATTTGCCTGATAAGTGAGAACCTCCCAATAGTCTTGATTTTTATGGGCCACTACTGAGTCATGAACCACAAATGGTGAACCAATAAGCAGCTAATAAGCTTCTACGGATCTCAATTTTGGAGTTTACCCTTGTGCTACCAACAGAGAATCAAGATCATAAGGCAACCTGGAAACAGAATCCACGGCACAGACAAAATAAAGTCTAGAAAGTGAATACGGGAGTTGAACATTCCCATGAATCCTTCATTTTATGCATCCACATGCTGAGGATGGCTGTATTTGGAATGTTTACTAATAATTATTTACATTTTATTCCTGTTGGAATATTTAGGGACGGATTAATTTAAAGGGATCCTGTCATCAGAAAACATGTTTTTTTTTCAAAACACATCAGTTAATAGTGCTACTCCAGCAAAATTCTGCACTGAAATCCATTTCTCAAAAGAGCAAACAGATTTTTTTATATTCAATTTTGAAATCTGACATGGGGCTAGACATTTTGTCAATTTCCCAGCTGCCCCTGGTCATGTGACTTCTGCCTGCACTTTAGGAGAGAAATGCTTTCTGGCAGGCTGCTGTTTTTCCTTCTCAATGTAACTGAATGCGTCTCAGTGGGACCTGGATTTTACTATTGAGTGCTGTTCTTAGATCTACCAGGCAGCTGTTATCTTGTGTTAGGGAGCTGTTATCTGGTTACCTTCCCATTGTTCTGTTGTTTGGCTGCTGGGGGGGAAAGGGGGGGGGGTGATATCACTCCAACTTGCAGTACAGCAGTAAAGAGTGATTGAAGTTTATCAGAGCACAAGTCACATGACTTGGGGCAGCTGGGAAATTGACAATATGTCTAGCCCCATGTCAGATTTCAAAATTGAATATAAAAAAATCTGTTTGCTCTTTTGAGAAACTGATTTCAGTGCAGAATTCTGATGGAGCAGCACTATTAACTGATTCATTTTGAAAAAAAAAAAAATTCCCATGACAGTATCCCTTTAAGGTTAAACTGGTAAATTAGCATTCAAATTTTCAAAAACATTTTTAGTCAAAACTCACAAATTCGAATTTCAAACCACCAACTCAAATTTGAATTTGAATGCAGTGTTGGACTGGCCCACCGGGAAACCAGGAAAAGTGCCGATGGGCCCAGGTGTCAGTGGGCCCTCATGCTGCTAAATATTTGGCCTATTTCATGGCAATTCCCTATTTGTATGAGAGCAAAGGCTAAATAGTTGGAAACATAGAGTAAAGTATGTACAGAAAAAAAGACTAGGAGAATAGAGGTTGAGTGAGGAGAGGAAGAAAAATAGTACTAAGAGTGGGTCCCTGATCAAAGATTAATTGGTCCCTGATCAAAGGTTTTTGGGTGGGCCCCTGGTGTCCCAGTCCGACACTGTTTGAATATGAGATTTATCACATCTCGACCCTAGAAACAAATTCAGCTCTTCGCCACCTAAAACCTGACGAATTCCTATAGAAGTCAATGGCAGAGGTCCGTTGACACATTTGAAGATGTTAATAGTCTTCCGGACATTTGAGTTTTTTTCAGCGGAAAATTCGAATTCAAATTTCGTTCAAATTCAATTTTGAATACGAATCAAATTTTTGGGTCGTTTTAATTTTAGACGTTCAATTTTTTTTTTTTATAAATAGCCTCCCAATCGAGTTGTGAGTACATTTGAATTTATTTAAAATTCACAGAAATTCAAAATTTTACCTTTGATAAATAACACCTTAATGTGATATATGAAACAGAGAAATACTATACACAGCAGATATACGCTCTCATAAACATGGCCGACGTTTGCAGAATACCTGATATCGAATACGATACCTGAGTAAAAAGCTCTAGAAACTCTCTGTTTGTTTAGACTAGGAGCTGCAGTATTAATGTGGTGTGACATCACTTCCTGCCTGAGTCTCTCCCTGCTCTGGGCTCAGATTACAGTAGAGAAGGGGGTGGGGGAAGAGGAGCAAACTGAGCATGCTCTTGCCCAGGGCAATGAGGTTTAAGCTGAAAACAGGAAGTCTGATACAGAAGCCCATGAGTACACAATAGAAGGAAAGAAACACAGTGTTTCTTTTGACAGGGGACTCAGAGCAGCACTATTTTGAGTGTTTGCTGGTATATTTAGATGGACCTTTCTGATAAGGCTTACTTAGTTTTAACCTTTCCTTCTCCTTTAAGGACTAAAAAGTACAAACTGCAATGTTCTCGGCCTGAATGTTCATCTGTAATTAACTGCACCACTCACTGCACAGCTAAAGGGTAAATCCACCATATAATAATCCGAAAATAGGCAGCACAATGAGGATGTTTTGTTTATGATCATTGAAAATTCTCTCTCTGTATATTTGTATTTATACATATGGGTTTAATATGTATTCCCTATTACAAAGCAACATTTTCATATCATATTTTTTAATTACATCTCATGTTTTTTTGAAATATAATTTGTGTTAATTTTTTGAAAATTTTTGCTAATTTACATTATTTTTACAAAATCTTGTTTTTTTAACCTTAAATTGTTCTTCTTTCAGAGAAATTTCCATCGATGCATGTAGCTACGGAATATGAAGCAGCCTTATACCCTGAATACAACTCTACTACCCATTGGTACAGAATGAAGACAAAAAGGAACACCAATAGTGTAATATGTTTTTACAAGGAGTAATGGTAGAGTAAACAAGTTAATACTCACAAACCAGGGTTACCGATAGGCAACCACTGTATAGGTAGGTGGGGAGATTATCCTGACCCCACTCAGGAATAAGACGTCGCTCTCTGTAGAAGAAGAAAAAGGGGATGATACCCCTCCACTCGGGGTGGACTCGATATAGTAATAAGACAAAACAGAGGCGCCAAAAGGATAAAATTAGCTAAAAACACTTAAAAACCCAATGGGTAATTCAGAGGAGGTAGTAGTGGACTTACCTCCTCCAAGCAGACACCAACGAAAGTGGTAATTTTCAGTAATAGTTTATTCACAAAACAGTATTGCAACGCGTTTCGCAGGCATTTCATGCTTCATGAGGCAATGTGGAACGGGAGCAAAAAACAACTAAAAACACAGAGACAGGCAAGTTTGTAAAACATTATTGTGTACGGCTGTTGGAATTATGGGGAAGTGTAGATACTGAGTGATGCCCTTGGGCCAAGTATATGGGGGGAAGGGGGAACAAGGGGAGGAGAAATAGTTCACAGCATGGGGAAGCAAGTACTGATGGACATGGGGGATAAGCTGCTGGTATATATTATCTAAATTGGAAACCAAGGATCTGGGTGGGAGACATAATAGGAGACATAAAATAGTAACATAATAAAGAACGTGAACTAAGGTATATTTAAAGCCAGGGGATGTAGCACAGATGACTACAGGGCCGGCCTTAGGCCAATTGGACCAATTGGGCCCAATTGGGCCCCGCACCTCTGGGGGCCCCGCACCACAGGGCACATGATGCTGCCTGGCCTGCCCCCAACTTTGAGAGTCCAGCCCATCCCCAAATCCATAGGTCCAGCCCACCCTCAACTCTGATAAGCCAGCCTATCCCCCAACTCCATAGGTCTAGCCTGCCCCCAACTCTCATAGGCCCATCTTTCCTCCAACCTTGATAGGCCCTGCCTGCCTCCAATCCAACCAAGCCTCCTCCCAAGCTGAATCGGCCCAGCCTGCCCCAAACTAATTGGCCCAGTCCACTCTCCTATTTCCTCCGTCTCTCTCTTACCCTGTGTGCCCCTATTATGTGCCCCTATTTCATCCCTCACTCTCTTACCTTGTCTGCCCCTTTCCTTTCTATTTTGTGCCTGTATGCCCTTATTTTCCTAAATACTTGCTGTGTCAGTAGCCAGCAACACTTTGTCTAGGGGCCCCACCAACATGGTCCCAATTGGGCCCCACATTTCATAGGATCAGCCCTGGATGACTAAAGCAACAAAAGAAAACACTGGTAAGTTTTATCCACTCCATCTTAATTTTATTGATTTCTTTTGTTGGTTTAGTCATCTGTGCTACATCCCCTGGCTTTAAATATACCTTAGTTCACGTTCTTTATTATGTTACTATTATGTCTCCTATTATGTCTCCCATCCAGATACTTGGTTTCCAATTTAGATAATATATAGCAGCAGCTTTTCCCCCATGTCCATCAGCACTTGCTTCCCCATGCTGTGAACTATTTCTCCTCCCCTTGTTTCCCCTTCCCCCCATATATACTTGGCCCAAGGGCATCAATCAGTATCTACACTTCCCCATAATTCCAACAGCCGTATACAATAATGTTTTTAGTTGTTTTTTGCTCCCGTTCCACATTGCCTGATGAAGCATGAAATGCCTGCGAAACGTGTTGCAATACTGTTTTATGAATAAACTACTACTGAAAATTACCACTTTCGTTGGTGCTTGGAGGAGGTAAGTCCACTACTACCTCCTCTGAATTACCCATTGGGTTTTTAAGTGTTTTTAGCTAATTTTATCCTTTTGGTGCCTCTGTTTTGTCGTATTACCCATTGGTACAGGTATGGGACCTGTTATCCAGAATGCTCGAGACCTGGGGCTTTCCGGATGAGGTATCTTTCTGTATTTTGGATCTTTATACATTAAATCTGTCAGTAAATCACGTAAAAATTAATAAACCCAATAGGTTTTGCCTCCAATAAGGATTAATTATATCTTAGTTGGGATCAAGTACAAGTTACTGTTTTATTATTACACAGAATAATTTTTAAAAATTTGGATTATTTGGATAAAATGGAGTCTATGGATGATGGCCTTTCTGTAATTTGGGTTTCTGGATAATGGATCCCATACCTGTACAACAGACTTTCAGATGGCTTGAGAGTAAAACGCTGACTGTAGATATTCAGATATTCACTTTGTTTGCTGAGGAGAAGGAACCTTAACAATCACTGGAGGTGGGGGTGACCGCAGTGATTATATTCACTTATCTGATACCTGAAGAAAGAAGAAGCACAAAAAGGATTGCTCTGTGGTGCTCACTTAGAAGAACCCCAGTTAGTGCAATTTTTGGTGCCCTGGTCTGGGGGTTCTTCTAAGATAGCAGCATGAAGTTTTATTCTTCCCGTTTTCTTCCTTTGCATGGGGGTGCATGTACAGTAGAGCAAAAAGAAGAACTATCCCCAAAATTAAAATTTAATCTAAGCTTCATCATACAATAAGAAACTTTCTAAATACGATTAATTAAAGATCCTGCATTATTTCATAGCTCATCTTCACTATTCCTCTCTCATCATCTGTTTCTCTTCATTCTCTCTTCATGCAGCAGTTGGGTGTCAGATATTCACTGACAGTTACATCCAATATATCTTATAGGGGGGCTCCTTTTGCCTAGAAGATGAATTAGAGCTCACTCAAATAACTGATTCCAGTACAAACACAATCTAACAAAACAACTGCCTTTTGCACAAATTCTGCATGTAGAAAGTCATGGGGGCAAATTCACTAAGATGCGAAGTTGCGCCAGGTGCAACTTCGCCGCACTTCGCCAGGTGTAGTTTCGCCAGCGCTCCACAAATTCACTAAAATCCGAAGTTGCGCACAGGGGTAGCGTAAGGTTGCGAAGTTGCGCTAGCGTTGATTCGCTATGTAAAGCGAAGTTACACTAGCGAAGGCTAATTTGCATATGGCGCCAAATTCAAATTTCAATGGAGGAACACGTATCAGCACTACAAATGGCTAGAAAACCTTCAAATCAGCAAATAAAAATGTTATTTTGCCCTACACATGTGCCCACTGTCTAGGTAAGTTGCCATGAGTCAGGAAATGTAGGGGGGAAGGAAGGGAGCCCCAAAAATATTTTCGCTCTTTTTCAGCCTGGGACTTTTTGAAACAATCCCTATCTACTCTATTGCGCTTCGCCAGGTCTGAGGTGGCGAAGAAAGTCTAGCGTAAAAGGTAGCGTTCAGTACACTGTGCAAGTTAGTGAATTTGCGTAGTTACGTCGCTAGCGAAAATTCGCCTGGCGTAAGGGTGCGAAGTAACACTAGCAAAACTACGCCAGCGTTCGTTAGTGAATTTGCGCAGTAACGAAAAATGCCAAACGCTAGCGAATTAACGCTAGCGTTCAGCGCTTCGTGAATTTGCGCCATGATGTCTGGTGAGTTTAATAGACTGACCTCTAATACATCTTCTAGGCAAAAGGAGCCCCCCTATAAGATATATTGGATGTAACTGTCAGTGAATATCTGACACCCAACTGCTGCATGAAGACAGAATGAAGAGAAACAGATGCTGAGAGAGGAATAGTGAAGAGAAACTTGATTATTTCAGAAACAATACAGAATATTTAATTGGTTATATTTAGAAAACGTATTTCAGTATGCTGAAGCTTATATTCATTTTTCATTTTCGCGATAGTTCCCCTTTAACAAAAAGCTGTCTTTTTCATTCTACTGCACCTGCACTGGCCCTGGGATTGTGGAGATAGAAAAAGTGGAAGAAGAAGAGGAGGGTCTCTCCGTTGTGCTTATTGAATAGGACCTGCCGCTGGTGCAGTTTTATACCAACAGTAGCACCGAGCCAGTATATCAGGTAATTGAATACAATCCTTTGGGGGTACCTATGTTTTGGCAACCCCCAGTGATTGTGACTTTCTTTCTTCTTTAAGCGCATTTTATGTGCAAATTATTGATTTATTTTCTAGTCATATACAGCAAACGTGTGTCTGTGTCCAAGTGTGCATTGTTAAAGTGCCAGAGAGTATGAAGACAAAGAAATTAGTTCTAAAATATGTGTATTAAATGAGGCAGATAAGAAAAGGGAACCTAAATGTAGAAATAGATATATTGAGTCCCCTTAAAGAAGACCTAAAGCTTAACTAAAGAAGTAGGTAGAAATGTTGTACATGATGTTTTGTGCTTCTGTACCAGCCCAAGGCAACCACAGCCCTTTAGCAGTAAAGATCTGTGTCTCCAAAGATGCCCCAGTAGCTCCCCATCTCTTTTCTGCCCATTCACTGATTCACATGCTCTGTGCTGCTGTCACTTACTGAGCTTAGGGAGCCACTCACAATATACAGTACACATAGAATAGAAATGTCACAATATAAGGCTGATTAGTAATTAATACACATAATTACTACATGGCAGCACAGAAACCAGTGCAATTAGCATCAGAATTTAATAATCAGCAAACCTGTAGCATCAGCTTATATTACAGCCAGGGAAGCTCATTTTCTGCTGGATAATTAGTGACGAGCCCTAAGCTTAGCTTCTCAACAGCCAATCAGAGCCCACTGAGCATGTGAGTGTCACAGACACTTTCCAAGATGGTGACCCCCTGTGACAAGTTTGAAGTCCTGGATCATTGCTGCTATTGACAAGCTCAAACTTTAGCCTCGTGCAATAAGTTCACTATATAAAATAGGACATTTTTAGCCATATTTATTTTTAGGGTTTAGTTCTCCTTAAAGATCCAAACAAGGGGAGCTGTAAGCAAGCAAAACACAAGAGGAAAGTGACTGTATTAAGGCATCGCATAAGTCAATGTCTAGCATGGACATTCCTCTGTACTAAGTATGGCCAATCATAGGGGCAAATTTACTAAAATCCGAAGTTGCGCTCAGGGGTAGCGTAAGGTTGCGAAGTTGCACTAGCGTTGATTCGCTATGTAAAGCGAAGTTACGCTATCAAAGACTAATTTGCATACGGCGCGAAATTCAAATTTCAATGGAGGAACACGTATCAGCACTACAAATGCCTAGAAAACCTTCAAATCAGCAAATATAAATGTTATTTTGCCCTACACATGTGCCCACTGTCTAGGTAAGTTGCCATGAGTCAGGAAATGTAGGGGGGAAGGAGGGGAGCCCCAAAAAAAATTTCGATCTTTTTCAGCCTATCACCCATCATGTAGAAAACACGCCAGCGAAATTTGACTTTTTTTTAAACAATCCCTATCTACTCTATTGCGCTTCGCCAGGTCTGAGGTGGCGAAGGAAGTCTAGCGTAAAAGGTAGCGTTCAGTACACTGCGCAAGTTAGTGAATTTGCGCAGTTCCGTCGCTAGAGAAAATTCGCCTGGCGTAAGGGTGCGAAGTAACAGTAGCGAAATTATGCCAGTGTTCGTTAGTGAATTTGTGCAGTAGTGAAAATGCCAAACGCTAGCGAATTAACGCTAGCGTTCGGCGCTTCGCGGCTTAGTGAATTTGCGCCATAGTGAGCAAATGCACCGTTCATGAGGATTTTGAGGCCATGCTGTGTGTATAGTGTGAGACATGGGAATACCCTAGTTCTGGTTTACAAAGTTATTTCATGTGGAGCTTTTGGGTTTTTTGCCCTCATTAAACTGCCAGTAGTTCACGTAACTACACGTAAATTGCTTTGAAGATCCTCTGGTCCTGACCTGACCAATATTATCTCTCCATTCCTCTTGTATTAATGGTTTGGAATGCTGCTTGTGCCTGTGGTTAATCTAATTGTTAATGAATTGTTCAGTATAAAAATAAAAACTGGGTAAATAAATAGGCTGTGCAAAATAAATAATGTTAGTTAGGCAAAAATGTAATGTATAAAGGCTGGAGTGACTGGATGTGTAACATAATAGCCAGAACACTACTTCCTGCTTTTCAGCTCTCTTGCTTTCCACTGATTGGTTACCAGGCAGTAACCAATCAGAGACTTGAGGAGGGGCCACATGGGACATAACTGTTGCTTTTGAATCTGAGCTGAATGCTGAGGATCAATTACAAACTCACTGAACAGAAATGTCCCATGTGGCCCCCCTTATAGTCACTGACTAACTCAGAGTTAGAGAGCTGAAAAGCAGGAAGTAGTGTTCTGGCTATTATGTTACACATCCAGTCACTCCAGCCTTTATACATTACATTTTTGACTAACTATATTAGATACATATTTTATTTTGCACAGACTATTTATTTACCCAGTTTTTGTTTTTATACTGAACTGTTCCTTTAAATATGAGATAAAGTGACATTGCTGATGTTGATCTAGGATACAATCTGGTTACAAAGATGACTCCCCAAAAATATTAATTTCCCCAAGCAAGGGGGTCATTTATAAAAATCTGTTTTTTTTTTGATTTTTTAAGTATAAAAGTCTGACCAAACTAGAATCCTCAATTTGACCTTATTTATCATCGAAAAAAATTGATAAAGTCGGTTCGGAAAAAAACGCAAAAAAAATTGTTCAAATTTTATGCCCAAAACACGCAATTTTTTTTGTGAAATCGATCGAAACCCCCAAATTTTTCTGATTTTTGCCCGAAACTCGGAGCAGACCATGTTATCTTCAAATTTGAAATGGACCCTGCCACTGACTTCTACACAACCCCGACAGCTTGGAGTATTTTCGGATTCAGACTTTTAGCGGCCTTGGGGTTTAATAAATCATGAAAAAATGGTGTTCCTATTGAAACAAAAACAATTTTTTTACATTTTTTCCATTCAAACTTTAATATAAATCAGGTAGCTGATTATACTGTAGTAACCCAGAGGTATAGAATCCCAAAAACAGTAATGATCCAGGCCCCCAGCAGCTCCCCATCTCCTGATCTTGTTAGTGTGAGTCAGTGGCACTGCACATGCTCAGTGGGCTCTGGGGATTTTCGTGGGAAATCATCAGTTATAAAGTGAACTTCACCTGTAATAGAAGTTGATGCTACAAGGCTCTGAGCTCTAACGTAGAATGAGTTGGTTGTAATATGAAGGTCAGTCAATTACTGTACTGTATTGTGACTGTTATATTGTGTGTATATATATATATACTGTATACTGTGACTGTAACCCAGAACATGTGCTGAGAATTAGTCCTGAGCAATGTGTCCCCATTTACTTTGCCGAGAAATTTGTGAAACTGTCAAAACATTTGCAAAACACATTGGTCAATAGGCAATGGTCACTTGCGACAATTCTTTTACGAGTGCAACAGTTTTTTTTATGAGTGCGACAATTTTTTCTCACTCCAATTGCATTAAAGTCCATGGGCGCTTTTCTTGTGGTGACTTTTTAGTCCAAGCGCATTAATGGGTGTTTTTTCTTATGGCAACCTTTTTGCCTCATCGACAATTTTGCCTTTGTGGCTTTGCCTTTGTGAAATTTGTGTGGATTTTGCCATTGTAAAAAATGTAGAAGATGTAGAAGTCTGGAATTTCACAGCAAACGTATGCCTGGCGAAAACAAATTTATCATCGCTAGTGGGAATCGGTAGAAGAGAAAATGGAGGCTAGTGGGTAGTGATGGGCGAATTTATTCGCCAGGCGCGAATTTGTGCGATTCGCCGCCAGTGAATAAATTCGCGAAACGCTCGCGAAAATTCGCGTCAAAAAATTTGCCGGCGTCAAAAAAATTATTTTCAAAAAAACTGACGCCGGCGTCAAAAACAGGCGCCGGCGTCAAAAACGAGACGTCAGCTCCGTTTCGCGAAATTCGCAAATTTTTAAGCAAAGCAAAATGGCGAAAATTCGCCCATCACTACAGTAGTGGGGCATCTTCAGAGATCTTCACTGTTATAGGGTTGGGGTCACATTGGACTGGTACGGAAGCCCATGTGTCCATGTTGCCTAATGCTCCAAATCTTCCACATTTCTCCTTGTCTGAGCATATCAAGTCCAACCAAATTGGACTCAAGTGTGGATTGTGCTCAGACCCGGATTTGTGGCGAGTAGTGATGGGCGAATAAATTCGCCTCGCACAAATTTGCGGCGAAATCCGGCATTTCACCACCGGCGGATAGATTCTCAAATATCCCATTAAAATTCGCCATTGAAAATTCGCCGGCGTCAATTACCGATTTTCACAATTTTTTGGTGAAAATGTTCGCATGGCTCAATTTTTTTAGTGAAACCCTTCGAATTGTTTGATTTTTTAGTGCAAAGGTTCGAATTGCTCGATTTTATTGTGAAAACATTTGAATTGCTCGAATATTTTTGTGAAAACATTCGAATTTCATGATTTTTTTTGTTTCAAGAATTTGTCAGGAAATTCGCAAATTTTTCAGGGAAACGGGAGAACTTCGCCCATCCCTAGTGGCGAGGCAAAATTTTAGGGGACTGCCCAGCCGTATCCTAAGAAGCACAGGGGAGCCGCAGCTTCCCAGTCAACTGGTATGTGCACTTGCAGGGGCGAATTTGTCCTGTTCTGCTTCCCCAAAAAATTTGCAAAATTTGTGAAAAATTTGAGAAACACAAATTTTGCCACCCGCGTAAATTTTGCCGCCCATGTCAATTCTGACACTCACGTCAGTTTTGACGCTGGCATTAAAGTCAATGGGCATCCGAATAATGTTGACGCGCATCGGTTTTGACACGCGCGACTTTTCCGACGCACATCCAAACTTATTTGACGCCAGCAAATTTTCGCGACAGTTTAGTGAAAGTTCAAGGACCTTCACCGCAAATTCGCACCTGCTGAATTTATTCGCCCATCACTACCTATTAATTTTAACGAATCCATGTTTGTCGTTTGCGGCGTGACAGTCGCCAGCTGCTTCTCTGAGACAAAAGACGACTTCATGAAATTCCTTTTTTTCCTTTGTTGTTTTTCCATCATTTATTCCTTATATACATAAATAGATATTGCAGCAAAGTGAAGGTAATTGTCAGCGGTGCGGTAAGATTCATAATATTGACGTTACCCATCAAACACTGCAGGTAACGAGTTGTAACAGGGGATTCAGCTAAAGATTGTCAGTTTATGGAAATGCTTGTGTGGGATTCACTGTGTAACTTGTCACCGATATATAGAACTAAATGATGGTGATGATTCAGTAGAAAACAGAATAAAAAGATGCATCAAACATGTTGTGTTATATCTATTCACCATCTGTAACACAATTAATACGTCCCGTGTTTGTGCTGCCGGCATAGGCAACATCTGGCGAGAGAAATGCGAGTTTGCGGGGGGTGTAAACACCATTGCAATATAATCCAGCCATCTTGTCATTATACCAATTAATGTTTATTCAATGGGGCAGTAGCACTAAGAGCAACATTTTACAAGATTGTAAGCTCTTGTGAGCAGGGACATTTTTGTTCTGTAACCCTTCTTATATTAATGTATTAACAGTTTATTATTAATTAATGTAAAGTCTTGCGTAACTTGCTGGCACTATATAAATAAATGATAGTGATAAACTAGATTAAATGGGTCACCAGGTTATGCTTAGTACAGGGGATACCTATGTTTTTATGGGATCTCTCTGTACAGACTATGAGCAAACTTAGGGGACTGTTCCTGCTGAATTGTGCTTAGTACAGGGAATACCTATGCTGCCATAGTTCTATGGGATCTCTCTGTACAGACTATGAGCAAATTTGGGGGTCTGTTCCTGCTGAATTGTGCTTAGTACAGGGAATACCTATGCTGCCATAGTTTTATGGGATCTCTCTGTACAGACTATGAGCAAACTTAGGGGACTGTTCCTGCTGAATTGTGCTTAGTAAAGGGAATACCTATGCTGCCATAGTTTTATGGGATCTCTCTGTACAGACTATGAACAAACTTAGGGGCTGTTCCTGCTGAATTGTGCTTAGTACAGGGGATACCTATGCTGCCATAGTTTTATGGGATCTCTCTGTACAGACTATGAGCAAACTTAGGGGACTGTTTCTGCTGAATTGTGCTTAGTACAGGGAATACCTATGCTGCCATAGTTTTATGGGATCTCTCTGTACAGACTATGAGCAAACTTAGGGACTGTTCCTGCTGAATTGTGCTTAGTACAGGGAATACCTATGCTGCCATAGTTCTATGGGATCTCTCTGTACAGACTATGAGCAAATTTGGGGGTCTGTTCCTGCTGAATTGTGCTTAGTACAGGGGAATACCTATGCTGCCATAGTTTTATGGGATCTCTCTGTACAGACTATGAGCAAACTTAGGGACTGTTCCTGCTGAATTGTGCTTAGTACAGGGAATACCTATGCTGCCATAGTTTTATGGGATCTCTCTGTACAGACTATGAACAAACTTAGGGACTGTTCCTGCTGAATTGTGCTTAGTACAGGGAATACCTATGCTGCCATAGTTTTATGGGATCTCTCTGTACAGGCCATGAGCAAATGCATAAGGTGCTGTAGCTATTCTTGCATAATCCCAATTTTGATGGCTTTTGACTGTCGCGCCTCAATTCAATGAAAACATTTCAAATGGGGGTCACTGACCACACCTAAAAAACAAATGCTCTGTAAGGTTACACATGTATTGTTTTTAATACTTTTCATTACTAATCTTTCTATTCAGGCTTCTGTTCACACTCCAGTCTCTTGTTCAAATCAATGCATGGTTGCTCAGGTAACGCGGACCCTAGCAACCAGGTGACAAACTGCAAACTGGAGAGCTGTTGAATAAAAAGCTAAATAACTCAAAAACCACAAGTAATAAAAAATGAAAGCCGATTGTAAATTATCTCAGAATATCACTCTCTACATCATACTAACAGTTTATTTAAAGGTGAAGAACCCCTTTAACAAGTTCCCCACTTATATCTCCAAACAACTGATGCATTAAAAAAGCATTAAAAATACTGGTTCCCCCTTTTTTTGCTCACTTGACTTGTAGTCACCCCAAACTAGTCTGCGGGATCTCCCTGTAGCCATGGGACATGATTCTCTACACAGTAATGTATATCAGTTAGTTCAGGTGCTTTTGGCAATCGCAGAGTTAAATTAGGGACCGGAATTGAGCCATAAAAGCTGCTTTTCTGTCCTTTCTTTAGACTGGTCCGTGTCTATAAAAGATGGAATAAAGAGCAGATAATGGGAGCTCACACATTATTTCTTATCAAAAAGCATCAGCCTGACATGAAATAAAGTTCATCCGACATTCGGAGACGGCGAGATTGTGTAAGAAATTGAATTGAGGGTCATTTTGTCGTTCACTTTCAGTGTCAGGTCGAATCATTTGAGAGAAGAAAGAGCAGTGGATTTAGCAGCGTTTCTATGGCAGGAGCAACAGCAAAAGGAAAACAGATTTTCAGCAGAAGAATATGGAAAGTGCTCTACGACACTGCGACTTTATTGACTGAGTTTCATCATAAGCTGTTAAACCAATGACTTATATTTACATGAGATGATAATCATGAGAGTCATTAAGGTCATTATTTATATATATATCAGTTGGCTGATAAAACAGTCACCTACTCAGGAGCGTCCTGAAATGTAACCTACCCCTTCTATAGATACTGTATCTATTTATTACACTATACAGAATCCTTCTATGATACTGTATCTATTGATTTCACTATGCAAAATCATTCTATGATACTGTATCTATTGATTTCACTATGCAAAATCATTCTATGATACTGTATCTATTGATTTCACTATGCAAAATCATTCTATGATACTGTATCTATTGATTTCACTATACAGAATCCTCCTATGATACTGTATCTATTGATTTCACTATGCAAAATCATTCTATGATACTGTATCTATTGATTTCACTATACAAAATCATTCTATGATACTGTATCTATTGATTTCACTATACAGAATCATTCTATGATACTGTATCTATTGATTTCACTATACAGAATCCTTCTATGATACTGTATCTATTGATTTCACTATACAAAATCCTTCTATGATACTGTATCTATTGATTTCACTATGCAAAATCATTCTATGATACTGTATCTATTGATTTCACTATACAAAATCATTCTATGATACTGTATCTATTGATTTCACTATACAGAATCCTCCTATGATACTGTATCCATTGATTTCACTATGCAAAATCATTCTATGATACTGTATCTATTGATTTCACTATACAAAATCATTCTATGATACTGTATCTATTGATTTCACTATACAGAATCCTTCTATGATACTGTATCTATTGATGTCACTATACAGAATCCTTCTATGATACTGTATATATTGATTTCACCATACAGAATCCTTCTATGATACTGTATCTATTGATTTCACTATACAGAATCCATCTATGATACTGTATCTATTAATTTCACTATACAGAATCCTTCAATGAAACTGTATCTATTGATTTCACTATACAGAATCCTTCTATGATACTGTATCTATTGATTTTACTATACAGAATCCTTCTATGATACTGTATCTAACTATTGATTTCACTATACAGAATCCGTCTATGATACTGTATCTATCTATTGATTTCACTATACAGAATCCGTCTATGATACTGTATCTATCTATTGATTTCACTATACAGAATCCTTTCCTAAACACAACCTGGTCCTTTCATTTCTGTAATGCAACTGTGGAGCTGCCATGTCTCCCTTGCACTTGTACTTTGCTTCTTTGTCCATTGGGGGGAGCTCCTGCTGCAACAAATTGTACTACAATCTGGCACAAACTATCAAGATTAAGGTAATATAAGAACCCTTAAAACCCTTTGTGGAACGGGGTCCCTGATCTCCTATACTGTTTGTATAGTATGTTTAAAAACTTCCATGGACCATACATGATACAGTGCCTATATCCCTGCAGCTATGAAACTGAAAGAGGGACAAAACTGTAAACATTTTTACCACACCATTTTTGTGCCCCCCTCCCAAATTAAAATGATCATTTTACAAAATTTGGCAGGTTATGAAAGTTTGAACACATGTCTGTGGTTGTTATGTGTTAGGGTGAATTGCCCTTTAAGCTGCAAGTCACAGTTTCCCCAAGAGTCCTGAGTATCTTGAATTGTTACTATTTTTTTTTATGCTTATCTTAAATTGTTATAAAAGTATCTAAGTGCACCTGCCACGTATTCTGGGCTCTCTGCCAAAAGCCAATTACATTTTAGAAACTTGTATCTTTTTCTGGCTGTTCAGTGCAGGAGATCAAAGAGAAAGTCTGGACATTTCAGTAAAAATCCAGGAAAAAATCTGGACTGTCCTGCGAAAAACAGCACAGTTGGGAGGTAAGCTATCACTGATGAAAGGTTGCTGCTATATAGATATCGGATCTGTTATCCGGAAACCCATTATCCAGAAAGCTCCAAATTACGGAAAGGCTGTCTCCCATTTAACCAAATAATCCAAATGTGTAAAACTGATTTCCTGTTTTAATAATAAAACAGTCGCTTGTACTTGATCCCAACTAAGATATAATTAATCCTTATTGGAAGCAAAACCAGCCTATTGGCTTTATTTCATGTTTATGATTTTCTAGTAGACTTAAAGGGCACCTTTAGCTAAATACATAATCTCCAATCAAAGGTGTGGGTGCGGTTGGGGTAATAGTTAGTGAAGCACCGAATCCAGGATTTGGTTCAGGATTCGCCTTTTTTAACAGGATTCAGGTTCGTCCGAATCCTAATTTGCATATGCAAATTTGGGGCAGGAAGGGAAATCACATGAGTTTCCATCACAAAACAAGGAAGTAAAATATTTTTCCCTACTTTTTCCTTTCTTTCCCCTAATTTGCTTATGCAAATTAGGTTTCGCTTCGGTATTCAGATGAATCTTTCACAAAGGATTTGGGGAATCGCCCGAATCCCAAATAGTGGATTTGGTGCATCCATAGTTATAGGGTTTTTTTTTTTTTTAAATCCCCCCCCCCGCAATGCTGCAACTGGGAGTTGGTGCCGGTGGTAAAACAAAAACGACTGTTACCCCTAACCGAAGTGTGGGCTCTATTAGGCCTCACCTTTGGTTGCAGATACTATATTTAGCCAACAGGTGCCCTTTAAGGTATGAAGATCCAAATTATGGATAGATCCATTATACAGAAAGCCCCAGGCCCCAAGCATTCTGGATAACAGGTCCTATACCTGTATTTGGGGTTACACCAACATTTGTTTTATCTTCTTTATCTGAGCTCTTACCTCCTTGTTGTTCCTGTCTGCTTGCACCAACGTTCCGTTCAAACACGGCTCCACATACTGGATTTCTTCATTGTACTGAAACAGGAAAAAACAATCGGGTGATGCAGAATATAGTACTTCTCAGTTACTACATGTCCCACCCAAAATATTAAAGGAATTGTTTAGTGTAAAAATAAAAACTGGGTAAATAAATAGGCTGTGCAATATAAAAAATGTTTCTAATATAGTCAGTTAGCCAAAAATGTAATGTATAAAGGCTGGAGTGATTTCATGTATAACAAGTCAGTCAGAGCACTACTTCCTGCTTTTCAGCTCTCTTGCTTTCCACTGATTGGTTACCAGGCAGTAACGAATCAGAGACTTGAGGGGGGGGCACATGGGTCATATCTGTTGTTTTTGAATCTGAGCTGAATACTGAGGGTCAATTACAAACTCACTGAATAGAAATGTACCATGTGGCCCCCCTTATAGTCACTGACTAACTCAGAGTTAGAGAGCTGAAAAGCAGGAAGTAGTGATCTGGCTATTATGTTACACATCCACTCACTCCAGCCTTTATACATTACATTTTTGGCCAACTAACTATATTAGATATATTTTTTATTTTGCACAGCCTATTTATTTACCCAGTTTTTATTTTCACACTGAACTATTCCTTTAAGGAATGCCGCTTACGTGTCACTTTTTATGTCCTTTGTAAAATAATCAAGTGATCCTTCTCTATCTAAGTGCGCAGAGAATGTAACCCAAAATCTTACTGAAAAGGCAATTTTTGCAGGACGTTTCTGAAATGAAAATGTCTCCACATTTGAGTCAGTTTAAAATAAAGATGCCCTATATGCAACTGTAATTTGCAATGTAGAAATACCTATAGACCTTGTATACAAAGCTCCAGCAACACAATTAACACTGGCAGGGCCCGGGTGCAGGACATGGCTGTATACCCCTCTCCAGATCAATTTTTGCACCTGATTTGCATGTGTGGGAGGCTCCGCAGGCCCCTAGGGGGTGCGGGTCCAGATAGAGTCCTGCAATGGGTCGGGTACCCGTGGGTTACCCGCCAAAAAAGCGTGCACCCTGCAGAATTTTCAGGTGCGGGTCTGGTCTCATCTAAATTTCCTATAATCTTATGTAATATTGTCTATGTTTTACTCCTTTTAAAGTTTTACAAAACTTGTTTCTGTCCCGCCTACTTTTGACGATGTTACTTCCTGTTTGCAGCAACATCACTTCCTGTTTGATGGTGGTCTGCGGGTCAGGTTGCGAATAAGGCAGTTGTGGGTCCGGATCGGATTTTGGGTCGGGTGCGGGTCTTAGAAATTAGTTCCACGCAGGACTCTAGGTCCAGGTGCAATTGCACCACCATTGATTGTCCCATACAGTGCAAATAAGTGTCAGCCTCTGCTCAATTAAACCAGTATAAAAGCACCATAAAAAAGCCTTGCAATAGTATGATGAGCCGTGCTTCCCAAAGCCATGCCTCGTTGTTCTATAGGTTTCACGTGCCCTAATTAGCCAGATTTTTTTTTTAAATCATAACATTTTAGAATAGCAGCTTTGTCCTAAATCCTAGCATGACAAATTCTCATTGTTATTATGTATCTTCATCATAACGATTCCAATAATTATTCACAAAGTAATTCAAGATTAATAAGGGAGATATATTATTTTTTCCCCAAGCAGGCGTTTTCCATATCTCCGAGTTAATGATTTGTGTTCAGAAATGTCATTTGCACAAAGTCGGAAGTTTAACGGCGGGGCTTTAACTATTTAACCATCACGGCATAGATTTATATAGGAAGATGGATTGAAAATGGCAAGTCCATCACGTTCAGTCATTTCAGTCTATAAGTGGATTTAAAGGGAGGCAATAAACATGATGCATACACATATACCGTATATACCCAAGTATAAGCCGAGTTTTTCAGCATCCAAAATGTGCTGAAAAAGTCTACCTCGGCTTATACTCGAGTCAGCGGTACCCGACCCAAGTAGCTGAGATTGCAGTCACTTTTAATCATTCCTATACCAACAGTACACTTGGGGAGAGACTGCAATATCCCACAATGCCCTCTGTTGGTTATATGAAAGAATAACAGTGCACCCTCTGTTGGTTATATGAAAGAATAACAGTGACTGTAATATCACACAGCGCCCTCTGTTGGTTATATGAAAGAATAACAGTGACTGCAATATCACACAGCGCCATCTGTTGGTTATATGAAAGAATAACAGTGACTGTAATATCACACAGCGCCCTCTGTTGGTTATACAAAAGATTAACAGTGATGGCAATATCACACAGCGCCCTCTGTTGGTTATATGAAAGAATAACAGTGACTGCAATATCACACAGCGCCATCTGTTGATTATATGAAAGAATAACAGTGACTGCAATATCACACAGCGCCCTCTGTTGGTTATACAAAAGATTAACAGTGATGGCAATATCACACAGCGCCCTCTGCACATGGTAGTGGGACAGTGGGACAATGCACACAGTAATCCGGCAATTCTCTGTCACCATCAACTTTGCAAAGAAGTCCGGTTGATCGCTGGGGGGGTCGCTTTGGCAGAATGTGCGCTGCTGGGAGACAGGGCTGTAGTTGTGTCTAGGCTTATACTAGAGTCAATAAGTTTTCCCAGTTTTCGTAGGTAAAATTAGGTACCTCGGCTTATACTCGGGTCGGCTTATACTCGAGTATATACGGGTAGATATTCGCTTATAAGGGAATGTATTTCATGGTTCTAGCTGTTTGTATGGTGCACAATTAGGTACATTTAATTATCAAAATCACTTATTATTGTTTTAAATCTTGGGAAGATAAGAACAGATATGGATGAAATGAAACAATACTCAAAACCTTTTGTTTATTTTTCTCATTCTGAAACCAAGTCGCCCATTCTGTGAATCACAGTCCGACAACAGAACCAATTGATTGTTCCAGGTGGGAATTGTTTTGCATGTGCCAGTTAGGTACAGGTATGGGATCTGTTATCTGGAAACCCATTATCCAGAAACCTCCAAATTACGGAAAAGCCGTCTCGGATAAACCCCATTTATTCCAAATAATAAACGATTTCCTTTTTCTCTGTAATAATAAAACAGTAACTTGTACTTGATACTAAGATATAATGAATCCTTATTGGAAGCAAAACCAGCAAATGGGGTTTATTTAAAGGCTATTCTAAGAAATTGTGCAGTGTGTACATTCATTATTTATTTTCTTTTTATATTCAATATTCAAGATATTAAGGGATACATGTGCTGTTAATATGAATGAATTTTGTTACAACAGCGCCACCTGCTGGTCAGTTTCCCACCAGTCTGACCAGCAAGTAGTCAAGGAAGTTGTCAGGAGAAAGAAAGAGGCTGATGTTCTTCTGCTTAGGAAAAAAATAAAAACATTTCTCAACCAGCAGGTGGAGCTGTTGGAACAAAATTCATTCATATTAACAGTACATGCATCCCTTAATATCTTGGAATAATAAAAAAAATAATGAATGTAAATTACAAAAGTGCTTAGAATAGTCCCCTCATCAATTTTACATTTACTTATTAGTGATGGGCAAATTTGGGGTGTTTTGCTTCGCTGAAAAATTTGTGAATTTCACGCTGAATTCGCAAAACGGTGCCGGCGTCTAGTTTTTTGGATGCTGGCGCACATTCGCCAGCATCCTTTTTTTTTTTATGTCTGCGAATTTTCGCGGCGGTTTCCCGAATTTATCCGCCAGCAGCAAATCATGGGTATTCGCCGCAAATTCACAACTGCTGAATTCATTCACCCATCACTATCACTTATTTTAAAAGTTTACTTATCCTTTAATGTTTACATGATTTTCTAGTAGCCTAAATATATGGTGATCCAAATTACAGAAAGATCCGGAAAACCCCTGGTTCCCAGCATTCTGGATAATAGGTCCCATACCTATCACTTATTTTAAAAGTTTACTTCTCCTTTAATATTTACATGATTTTCTAGTAGCCTAAATATATGAAGATCCAAATTACAGAAAGATCCGGAAAACCCCTGGTCCCAAGCATTCTGGATAATAGGTCCCATACCTGTATTGTTAAATAAATAAATATCAACAAAAACTGACTTGAAGTAGGACGATTTTCCTCTTCTGTGGTTTATAAATAGGGCCGTTAAACATATTAAAAAGTTTGTGAGAAACAGGAACTTTTAAACATTCTTTAGAAGGGGCCAAATCCAAAGGCTTGATAGGACTTAATGCATGTTCCAGACCTGCTAAACCTCACAGCAGTCTGCAAAGGTAACCAGTGACTTGTTTATTTTCCCTTTTAAATGTCAAAGTGCACCCAAAGAAGGGGAGATTTAGCCGAAAATAGTCAAGCATGTTGCTGGCTGGGTTGTTCCATTTGTGTTTTGATCAGCAGGTAATGGAAAAAGGTCTAGAGGAGGTCAACGCTTCCCTTAAATGAAAATCAGTGGAAAGTAGGAACAAAGTGTCATTCTTGGGGCCAACAGCGGGAACATGAACAAGCCTAGTTAAAAGGTTACAAAAGCAAAAGAATAAAGTCAAGGAACACAGGCCACTTACAGCGATTATGTTGAAGAAGTCATCATCTCCGAGGGTGTCCAGAATAGAAGACACAGTTTGCTTTGCAATTGTCAGACGAAGACCTTTCATGCTACCGCTGACGTCAACTAAAATAACTACATCCTTCGGAGAGGTGGCTGCTTGAATGTACCTAGATCAAAATGCAATGGAGAAATCATTCCTTTGTATTTTTTAAGGGAAAGAAGAATATAAGAATTTTTTGACTGCAGTAACCTACCATTTACGGTTTCGGCAATCAAACGCTATAACTCCGTTTTCATCCGGCTCCCATTTGATACCTACAGGGAAAAAGAAAGATCTTTACAAGCAAAAGGAGACTGCTTAAACCCAAGGAAGGTAGAGCTCTGTGTTTCCCAAAGAAAGACTCCACAGGTTCCAAACAACTCTTGTACTACAGACTCTCAGTTGAGGTTGGCTATGATTTTTATGCCATTTATAGGTTTAACAGTACTGGTTATCATGCAAGAGAATACCGGAAAAAACTTCTATAAAAGAGCAGTCGCAAAGTTTTCCGTTGAATAATAAAAAATAGTGTTTTAAGAAAAGTTATTTATGTGGTACTCGTAGGGCAGTGAGGCACATTCATTGTGTTTGCCCTCAACTTACTGGAGAATTGCTGTAGAGACAAGTTGCCATGGATCAAGATCTCTTGAATGATAACTATGGGGACAGGGTCCAGTTCTACCACAGGTCACAGACGGTCAAGAAAAATTTGTCCAGGGAAAGAGAAAGAGAAGCCCATGAGGAGTGTAGGGACACGTAGGGTTGAGCACATGTTGGAAAATTCCCTGTTGGACTGAGCTACAGGGTTTCCCAGGGGCCAGAGCCCTTGTGCTGGTGCAGCAGGGCAGATACTTGAGGATACCACAAGGTGTCGCTAATGCCATTTGCTCAGACAGCCATTATTCATTAAGTTTTGGTCTTACTGCTGAGTTGTTATTTCACTGAGGAGAAAGTGAATCTAAACCAGCAAAATGTAGGCTAAAGTGGAGTTCGATAGGCCTGCCAAGGCTGAGGCAGGATCCTCCAATGCCTGGATGCTCAACCATGCGGGTTTTGAGTTTGGAAATGTTGGTTTGTGTGCTCGCACTACGGAGAGTGTTGGGAGTTTTAATTCAACAATGGAAGTCTAAAGTGCTTGCGCAATAGTGCTGGGAGCTATGTCTGGAGGATAATACAAGCTGTATATGGTCATGGAATGGATTCATCGCTATGGATGCTGCTTCAGCTCTGGATGAGCCTGCCCGTCTGAGTGAATCCCCAGGGTGAGTGATGCCAGGGGAGGGTAGAAAAAGAGAGGATCCAGCATATTTCCATTTGTGACATGGGCTTTGTTTATGCCTGCCACGAGGGAGCCAATACTAAATCCGGAGGCAGAGGTATTTGGGCTGCTAGTGCTACTTGGGACCTGTTGTACTCATTGGGGATAAGGGACAGAGACTCTGATTCTGCCAATGGAGTAGTGTGGGACTTTGCCTGGCATGGAGGGCCAGGAAAATGCACAGGTTCCCAGGGAAGTGGGTCATTATTGTATGATGTACATGTCGTTTTAGTTACCCTTTAATTTACATTTCTTTAGATAAAGTTGATGTTTTTTGTTATTCCAAATGGGCCAACCACAGGTTTATTCCCAGACCCCATTAGGTGGAGGCACCGCTAGAGAGGAGCTTCCCAGTACCTTTCACTGAGCAAAGGGGACTCAGTAGCTGCATCAGTAACAATTATGTGATGTACAACTTGGCACCAGGGGGGTGGCCAAAAATGGGTTACAGGAGCTATACGGAATGTTTCCATTGGATGTTACACCACGTAGAATGTTAGCTTTGTTACAAGGCTAGCAGGAAATAATCCAACTAGTTTAGAGGAACACCAAGATGACAAACTATCCCTGTAGGTTCTTTACCTGGATACTGCCGAAAAAATCCTTTTGCGCTTCCGAAATATTGCCATATCAACGATGGGTCACGTTCAAAGTTGTCCACAAAAACCTTGTTTAACGATTCAGACCAGTAAATGCCATTGACTATTTCTGGATCTATGAAGAAACAGAGAACCAAAGTGAAGTTCAGCGTCGGAGCAATAAAAAAACAGCTTTAAGTTACATCTGAACCACTGGATATTTCCGTAGGATTAAAACTGGGCCTAAGATGGTGAAGGACACAACAACCTGCCTTAATTCAATAACTAATGTTTAAATGTTGGTCAATGGTGTTTTGCTTTAAGGCCACAGGTTGCCTTTCCCCTGTAGTCATTTTTTTATAAATTAGAGAGAGCAGACAGAATTTGGAAAAGTAAGAAAATAAAACAGGGAACTGAGTGCAACTAGATACTCCCTGGTAGTGGGATCAACAGCTGAATGAATGTACCAACATGACTGAAAGCTTCGTGATTCAGGACAGATTTCTACTTAAAAGTGAGTTGCTTGGATCCAAACATATTTGTAAGGCAGTTTTCATTGGCCAACTTTATCTGCCCATGTGTATCCAGCATAAGAACTTGTTTATTATACAGAGACAATTCGGTCAATGAAAGAGTAAATTTGAAGAACACAGCAGCTCATGGTTACAGAATAGAGATAGGAATGAAATGAAAGATCAGGGATGTGCGAAAATAGATAATACCAAAGTTAGTGTTGGGGGGGGCGTGTTGTATAGAAAAGAAGGCAAGTTATCCTTGTAGTCCCTGGTAGCCATAGTGAACTCAGCTGTTGCTAATATGGCCACAGGTGCTGCGTATTGACCATTGGTCTGCCTTAAAAAGAAAAGATACAATAAAAAATTAAAGTGTTTTGAATTAATGAAAACATAATGTAGTGTTGATCTGCACTGAAACAACTGGTGTGTTTGCTTCAGAAACTCTACTATAGTTTATATAAACAAGCTGCTGTGTAGCCATGGGGGCAGCCATTCAAGCACAGGATACACAGTAGATAACAGATAAGTACTACTATAGTTTATATAAACAAGCTGCTGTGTAGCCATGGGGGCAGCCATTCAAGCACAGGATACACAGTAGATAACAGATAAGTACTACTATAGTTTATATAAACAAGCTGCTGTGTAGCTATGGGGGCAGCCATTCAAGCACAGGATACACAGTAGATAACAGATAAGTACTACTATAGTATATTTATCTACTGTGTATCCTGTGCTTGAATGGCTGCCCCCATGGCTACACAGCAGCTTTTTTTATATAAACTATAGTAGTACTTATCTGTTATCTACTGTGTATCCTGTGTTTGAATGGCTGCTCCCATGGCTACTCAGCAGCTTGTTTATATAAACTATAGTAGTACTTATCTGTTATCTACTGTGTATACTGTGCTTGAATGGCTGCCCCCATGGCTACACAGCAACTTGTTTATATAATGTAACTATAGTAGTACTTATCTGTTATCTACTGTGTATCCTGTGCTTGAATGGCTGCCCCCATGGCTACACAGCCGCTTGTTTATATAAACTATAGTAGTACTTATCTGTTATCTACTGTGTATCCTGTGCTTGAATGGCTGCCCCCATGGCTACACAGCAGCTTGTTTATATGAACTATAGTAGTACTTATCTGTTATCTACTGTGTATCCTGTGCTTGAATGGCTGCCCCCATGGCTACACAGCAGCTTGTTTATATAAACTATAGTAGTACTTATCTGTTATCTTATCTTTGACTCCTGTTCCTTTTCCCTCACAATGCTGCTCCTGTTATCTGTTTCTAACCGGGTTTGTCTGACTACGTCCAGATCTTTCCTTACTGGCTCCATCCCAGTTCATCTCCCTTGCCTGTCCCTGTGGAAGTACCGGATTCTCGTGCAGTAAATCCTCGTGGCACCCAAGTAGCTGAGGTCCAAGCCCAAAGCTAAAAGTTTGGGTTTGTCATATGTGACATTTCCCTAATTCCTGTTTTCTGAGTGTCCTTCTCCTAATATCTCATGTTCTCTGTTTCCACTTGTTCTTCTCAATATCTTTAGTTTTCTCATACACCTTTTGTTTCCTTAATTTTCCTTTCCCAATCTCAACACCCCCCATCTTTCCATTTTGTTATTTGGCCTTACCAATAAAAATGGTACTTGATTCAGATCATTAGGGATGAAAGGTAAACAGGAGGCCCCCTATTGATTCCATGTCTGTTTTATATTGTAATTCTATTTTCTATATCTGGTTCCATTTCTTTCTGCCCCACTTTTCTTTTCTTGTGATGTTTTTTTTTTTTTCCTATCCCTCTAAGCTGTTTTTAATGTCCTTTTTGAAAGCGGGGAGCAGACATCTTTTCACACTGTTCTCAGTGATGACTGATCATTTTCAGAATTAATCCTTCAATGAATCTTTGGAAAATAACATAAAATTATGTTCCCTTAAAGTCTGAATGCTAAAAACTTGTAAAATTTTAGGTTTTTTTACTAGAAAATCTGAATTTTTACTGGGAAAAAAAACTCTCATTTGAGATTTATTATAACCAGAGGATGCAAAAAGTCAGAATCCAAAAATACTTCGGGGCCAATTCACTAAGTTCGAGTGAAGGAATAGAGGAAAAATAGTTAGAATTTCGAATGCTTTTTTTGGCTACTTCGACCATCGACTACGACCTTCGACTTAGAATCGAATGATTCGAACTAAAAATCGTTTGAATATTCGACCATTCGATAGTCAAAGTACTGTCTCTTTAAAAAAAACTTCTACCCCCTAGTTCGCCACCTAAAACCTACCGAGGCCAATGTTAGCCTATGGGGAAGGTCCCCATAGGCTTGCTAACAATTTTCTGATCGAAGGAATAATCGTTCGATCGATGGATTAAAATCCTTCGAATCGTTCGATTCAAAGGATTTAATCGTTCGATCGAACGATTATTCCTTCGATCAGAAAATTGTTAGCAAGCCTATGGGGACCTTCCCCATAGGCTAACATTGGCCTCGGTAGGTTTTAGGTGGCGAACTAGGGGGTAGAAGTTTTTTTTAAAGAGACAGTACTTTGACTATCGAATGGTCGAATATTCAAACGATTTTTAGTTCGAATCATTCGATTCTAAGTCGAAGGTCGTAGTCGATGGTCGAAGTAGCCAAAAAAAGCATTCGAAATTCTAACTATTTTTCCTCTATTCCTTCACTCGAACTTAGTGAATGGGCCCCGAAGTATTTTTGGATTCTGACTTTTTGCATCCTCTGGTTATAATAAATCTCAAATGAGAGTTTTTTTTCCCAGTAAAAATTCAGATTTTCTAGTAAAAAAACCTAAAATTTTACAAGTTTTTAGCATTCAGACTTTAAGGGGCAGACTTGTCAAGTGTCGAAGTGAAAATTCTAAGTTAAATTTGAATTTCGAGCTGATTTTTGTGTACTTCGACTAGGGAATAGTCCAAGTTCAATTAGAGTTTGTAAAAAATTTGAAATTCGAAATTTATCATGTACTGTCTCTTCGACTTCAACCATTTGCTATCTAAAACTGCTGAATTGCTGTTTTTGACTCCTACATGGAGTCAATTAGTGGACTTTGAAAAGTTTTTTTTTTTTTTAAATACTTTGAATCGAATTTGATCTTACTTCGATTTGATCGAACAAATTGCGCAAAATCCTTCGACTTCAATATTCGAAGTCGAACGATTTTAATTTGGCAGTCGAATATCGAGGGTTAATTAAGCCTCGATATTCGACCCTTGATACATCTGCCCCTTCATCTTCAACCTGTCGAGGTGCTGTAGAAGTAAATGGCAGAGGTCCTATGTGCAATTTGAAGATATTATGGTCTTTGCTGGGCTTTGTATGATAATCCGAACATTTTGAGCTTTTTCCATGATTTTACAAAAAAATCAGATTTTTTTTGTGTGACAATCCAAAAAGTTGCGTTTTTTACCGATCTGATTTTTTTTGGTGGTTTTTCAATGATAAATAAGGGTAACTCATGGATTCTAGTTTGGTCTGACTTATTTTTATTCAAAACTTGAGTAAAATTCTGATTTTGATAAATAACCCCCTGGATGTTTCTCAAGTTGAGAATTCAGACTCCCATGCAAAGCTCACTAACCATTCTAGAGAGACCCAAGATGACTCTTTGCACCCTGTGCTCCATTACAGAACATTTCTCTATTGTTTGCAGGCACCTGTAGACTTTCGTAAACATTCAGTGTTGAAAGGTTGAAGCATTGGGTGTTGACTATGGAAGACAAGAAGGGCCGATGTTTCATTCTGATCTTTACTCTTCAGAATATTTCACTGTTACCACTGCCTTTGGTTCTTTGTGTAGACATGAGGAGGTGCTTGAAGTCGTAGATTTAGTGGGCAGTAAGTAGAAGAAGGAGAAACACGTATGCCCCTGATATATCTGTATGCAGATTTTTTGTATCTCCTTCACTTTACTTATAGCTCAACCTCATGCTATCCTGCTGAACACAGGAGTGGTTCCATAGAACAGAGGTGAGGACCAAATAGAAGTATGTGGACAAAACCAAAAAAAGTCAAGGGAATGCACAGTTCAAGCAATGATGAAGCTCAGACAAATGCATTAGGGCAGACATCCATGGCAGAGACAGGTCAGATGCCTCAGAGGCAGAACCTTGCCCTTTCCAAACCAGTGGCACCAACCAATTAAGCGATCTCTTATCAGAAGGGTATTACCTGGTGGGTCTCAGACTATCGAGGGACAATTGACTGAAATACAGTCAGTTTTGTGCAGAGGGTAAAAGGTGTGGTTACGTTGTATTTCTGCCTCCACTTACATCCATGTATTTTCTACATTCCCAGAAGCTTTTGATGGGAAATGAAGCCAATGAAGAGAGGAAACGACTAAAGGAGATCAAACCTATTGATTGGAAAGCAATTCCGGAGGTGGCAACATTTCCATGCCTTGTGTTTCATAATCATGGGCAAGTTTGGTATCACTTCATGGACATGTGGCTTATTTCAGTGTCACCATGAAAGAATTCTAGATTTTACAGCTGCAACCTATTATACCTCCAATGTACATTTAACCTGTGGAGAAGAAGTAATTCTTCCTGAAATCTCTCCATATTCTCCTGCCGTCTCTTAGCAGGAAGAAAAGAAATACAATTCCTGTGATGTTCAGGTTATTTCACAGCAAAATTACCGCGCTGGTTCCTTGTAATTTCATGCACCAGTTCTCTCTGTACATGAAACACCAGTCTCTGCCTCCTCCTACACGAGGAATGCGCGTCTGCTCCAGATGTAATGCGCCAATTATGACTTGGACGGCTTCACCAAAATCGACATTTCTGCATAGACTGCAATGCATTACAACTCCAGCTTGCTTGATCTTTTTCTACATATAAATCACTAAGGGGAAATAAGGGATAAATGATAAGGCATTTGGATACAAATCTACTAAATCCAATACCACAGCTGGCTAATGTGCCCAGATTGAATTCCGCTGTTGCTCCGACTTTGTCTGACAGGGGAAGGTCCATATGAAAACGTTTTAACAGAGAGAGTGGAAATCTGGAAATTAAATACAAACGTTGCTAAAAGAACAGGGAAAAGTCGCTGACAACACCAGAATGCAATTAGTAAAAATGGCAACTTAAAAAAATGTGCCCATAGAAAACTGCTGATCAACCACAAAGTTTAGTGTTTGGTTCTTAACTACGTTTATACATTTATTGAGGGTCTATTTCTTCTCATCTCCTGATACCAATAATGACATGTTGAATTGAATATGGAACGTTCTGCATGACACCCAAAAGCCTGGGTTGTTCCTCAGCCTAGCAACCTTGGGGATCTCATGGCCATTACATATTCTATTAAAACTCTTTGAGTAACATTAATGGTAATTGGTAACCCATGACCCAAGTGTTAAAGGCCCAGTATAGACCAATATCACTCCCCATTTAGCCTATTCTCCTAGCCTTGTGCGATGCAAACACAAATAAGATAAAATGAAGTCACCATAGAGTGAATCAATTGGCCAACCACATGCCAGATTAAGGATATCCACTCGTATGGATCCCGGCCAACAATCGGATCATAATATAGTTTGAAGGAGACCTTTCAGGGGAGAATAGATATTTCTATAGTGATTTACTCATTTAGGTGCGATTTTCATGAGATGCCCCCAAGTTGCATTTGAATGGAAGTAGTTACCTATTCAGCCCCATTGTAGGATGAAGAAGATTACAAACAAGAGAGGAAATCTATAGGAACCATCATATAAAAACAAAAGCAGTTGTCCCAAGTGCAAGGCTCCATTTTATAAGATGTTGTTTCCTCCAAACAGCAGTCGGCCAGAAAGTGAGCTCCCAGACTGACAGCCTGAGAGGAACAGACAAAATGACTGTAATTTCTACTCATATTTGTCAGGTTGTCGAGTGCAATTTCCAAGTAATCTATTGCCATAAAAAAACTCCAGGTATTCTGTGGTTTTGATATGAAGAACCTTCCAAAATCCAAGTCCAACATTTCATTGACATATTTCTCTGAGATCATCTTGAATTAAACAGTTTACTTTTTGAGCCGGGGTAGTGCCCACCAGGAATTTAGACACTCTCAGTACCCAGTTGTTACGTAAGGTATCCCAAACCCAGGACAAACCCAAAGGTCCCACCTCGACTCATGCTTCCGCCTATAACAGCTGCCTTTCATTTTGGGAGGAGCCCTCAGTTACTCGAATGCCGCCAGGTCTTAAAGTGAGAGGACCAAGGGGAGAGTTGTGTGCAGGCAAGGGAACCAAACGTGGAAGAACAGAGAACAAGGAGCATGGTTGTGGAACAAGTCGGGGACCAAATTGGGCAGAGCAGCACAAAATCAGGAGACAAAAGAGTAGTCAAGGTAATAGGCCAGGTCAAACACAAACAGTAGCGCAGTACAGAATTGTAATCCAAAAGAGTAGTCAATAAATGGGCTAAGGTCAGGACAGGCAGCAAACTAGGATTGGTCAGGGACAGGCAAGGTCAGGAACAGGCAAGACAACTAGAAATGGCAGCCAGGAACTATAGAAAGTAGATCTATGTTGGACAACATGAAAAGGAAGATGTACCTTTAAATATTTGAATTCCGCGACAAGCGCAATGACATCAGACGTGGACACTTGTCAAAACCTGGAAGCTGCTCGAGTGCGCGACAAACTACAATCATCCCCACCACCCCCTAGACTACCAGTTACTTAAGGCAAGGCAAGGTGGAAACCCAAACATCAAGTGTTGCCGGGAAATGAATTTTGCCATTCTGTTAACTTTGCCCCGGCACAAATGTTTATGGTCTGTTTCTATTTAAGGAGCTCTGGGTATTTTTTCCTATTTTTGCCTATTTGTCCAAACAGTCCCCAGTGGATATTCTTGTCGTGGTCACTTCTGACTGGTACGTGACATTTGCACCAGATTTACCTTGTAGGTTCCAGATATCTGAAAGGAGGGTGGAAGAGTTTTCTGGATACTGTTGATATTACTTTACATTTTATTGGCTGATTAAACAAATAAACCCAGCGCAGTGTTAATCTAATCCCTATTCACTGTGTTCACTTGTGTTGGACATGGTTGATCGTGGCTCCTATAAGCAAATCTGATGCTGGAGAAACAGAACGTTCCATCAGAACCAAGGTAACCACCCGCCTGCCCAGAGCGGTGATAAGAGACAATGTGATTCTGTTCTCAGGCCGACAGACTGATGTCTCCGACGTATTAAGCTCACGCGCCAAGACATAATCATTATATATCGCAGTGCCCGGAGTTGTTTAGCACCGAGTTAAATACAATGTAGCCCCCCAGCTCCTGTCACTAAGACTAAAGCGATGGCAGCCAAGCGTCTCTGTGCCCCCGGCAAGACGGATTCCCATTGGCGACGTTTCACACAAGTACCGCGTGGAGCACGTCCGATGGAGATATAGAGCGAGTTTATCAAGCCTATGACTAAGTGTCCTAGTGACACGAAACGTGTTAGGCATGAGTTTGTTTATACAAATAAAACATTTATATTTTTACTAATTATTAGTCTGATCTATGCGCGACCTACTTGAGTGCCTTGCTCCAACATTTTGTTTTTCTACATAGAGCGAGTATTTGCCAGTAAAGCCCTGAATGTTTCTATCAGTCTAGTAGTTAATGTAAAATCCCATGTGTAGGGAATGCGTTTGACCAACCCTAATGGAAGCCTTGTGCAAGTTTACTCACTGCCCTTGGATTTGGGAATGGATTCCATGTGCTTTACTTGTTAAAAATGTTGGGACCCTGAGATTTTGGTGTGTTGGACACCTAAGAGGTTGTTTAGAATACCCGGCAACTATACCTCCCTCCCTTCCTGGGTCTACTGGGATTTATTCTATATTATGATTTGCCCACTAGGTGGCAGTATTTAAGAGTATAAAGGGGTATAACCCCATGTGCCTAAGGTCTTTCCTGGGACCTCATCTCTCTGGGAGGTGTTACAGGCCCATGGCTATTGTCTGGTCTTTATGTAGGATTAGTTAGTGATAGTAAGTTTTTGTCATAGTTGCTCTAGGAGCAAGAGGAAGGCGCAGGGAAGATAGTGAGCAGCTTTAGTAACATACATAATAACATATGACTATGAAGATTTTCATTCATCCAGGTCATAGTATATCTAGTATAGGTCAATCTAAAAAACAACTGGACTTGCTGAGTAATCAATGAAGACGTTTCACTACTCATCCGAGCAGCTTCTTCAGTTCAACTGACTGGTGTGGGAAGTTCTTGGCATATATACTCTTCCACTAATCCATTTACAATGGCACATTGTAACTCTTCAAAGAGGTGACATCTGAAGAAACTCACAGAGGTGTTGATTCTGTGTAGTTGTGATAGGATTATCCAATGTGTCATGCAACTCCTAGATACAGGTGTTACTTGTGAGAGTTACATGAATGTATGTGTGAAGTGTTCTGAATCCGCCGGGGTACAGATGTTAGAACAGCATTGTATGTAGCAGACAGGTGATGTCGAAGGCCCCCACCTCTGTTCAGGGATGGTCTCTCCACCTTGACATGAATCGCCTCTTTCACGCCTCAGTCAAACCAGCATCTTCTTTATCCAAGATTTGGACCTTGCTGTCTTCAAAGGAGTGTCCCTTGTCTTTTAAGTGTAGAAAGACAGCTGAGTTTTGCCCTGTAGAGTTCTCCCTCCTGTGCTGAGCCATTCGCTTGGAGAGCAGTTGTTTTGTCTCCCCGATGTATAGATCTGTGCACTCCTCACTACACTGGACTCCGTATACCACATTGCTTTGTTTTTCTTTTGGTGTTTGATCCTTTGGGTGTACCAGTTTTTGTCTCAGTGTGTTGCTAGGTTTGAAAAACACAGGGACATGGTGTTTGTTGAAAATCCTCCTGAGTTTCTCTGACACTCCAGCTACATATGGGATGACTATGTTTCGCCTACTATGTGTCTCCGGGCGGTTATTTCTATTGGTGTTCCTGTTGGGCTTGGTTGCTGCTGTTTTGACAAAGGCCCAGTCTGGGTAGCAACTCGCTTTCAAAGCTCCTCTGAGATGTTTTGCTCTTTGTCTTTGGACTCTGTATCAGTTGCCACACATTCCGCCCTGTGGTGCAGACTTCTAATGACACCCAGTTTGTGTTCCAGTGGATGGTGGGAATCAAACAACAGATATTGATCCGTATGAGTGGGTTTCCTGTATACTTCCGTCTTCAAGTTACCTCCCTCTTGGATACATATCAAACAGTCCAAAAAAGCAAGTTTGTTCTCATGGACATCTTCCCTTGTGAACTTGATGTTATTGTCCACTGAGTTAATGTGTTCTGTGAAGGCCGCCACTTCATTGGATCTGATTTTAACCCAAGTATCATCCACATACCTGAACCAGAGAGTCGGTGTAGTTCCCTGGAATGTAAGTAAGACCCTCCTTTCCACTTCCTCCATGTACAAGTTTGCTACAATGGGAGAGACTGGAGAACCCATTGCACAGCCATGTTTCTGTCTATAAAAAAGGTTCTTGTACTTGAAGTATGTGGTGTTAAGGCACAAATCTAGCAACAAACAAACTTGGTTGGGACTGAGCTTGGTTATGCTTCTGAGGGTGTTATCATGTTGCAGACGATTTCTTACAGTCTCAATCGCCTCTGTAGTAGGTATACATGTGAACAAAAGTGACATCATATGACACCATTGTTTCTTCTGCCTCTAGTTCCAACAGGAACACCAATAGAAATAACCGCCCGGAGACACATAGTAGGCGAAACATAGTCATCCCATATGTAGCTGGAGTGTCTGAGAAACTCAGGAGTATTTTTAACAAACACCACGTCCCTGTGTTTTTCAAACCTAGCAACACACTGAGACAAAAACTGGTACACCCAAAGGATCAAACACCAAAAGAAAAACAAAGCAATGTGGTATACGGAGTCCAGTGTAGCGAGGATTGCACAGATCTATACATCGGGGAGACAAAACAACTGCTCTCCAAGCGAATGGCTCAGCACAGGAGGGAGAACTCTACAGGGCAAAACTCAGCTGTCTTTCTACACTTAAAAGACAAGGGACACTCCTTTGAAGACAGCAAGGTCCAAATCTTGGATAAAGAAGACCGCTGGTTTGAACGAGGCGTGAAAGAGGCGATTCATGTCAAGGTGGAGAGACCATCTCTGAACAGAGGCGGGGGCCTTCGACACCACCTGTCTGCTACATACAATGCTGTTCTAACATCTGTACCCCGGCGGATTCAGAACACTTCACACATCCATTCATGCAACTCTCACAAGTAACACCTGTATCTAGGAGTCACATGACACATTGGATAATCCTATCACAACTACACAGAATCTACACCTCTGTGAGTTTCTTCAGATGTCACCTCTTTGAAGAGTTACAATGTGCCATTGTAAATGGATTAGTGGAAGAGTTTATATGCCGAGAACTTCCCACACCAGTCAGTTGAACTGAAGAAGCTGCTCGGATGAGTAGTGAAACGTCTTCATTGATTACTCAGCAAGTCCAGTTGTTTTTTAGATTGACATAATAACATAGTATTTCAACCTAGTACATAGTAAGTTGGGTTGAAATAGTGGGGTTGGAACCCCATGATGAGTCCACAACTAGTGTAGGGAATTCAGTGGGTGAGTTGAGGAGCAGTTAGGGTGCCAAGATACAAGACCCCAGGCTGAGAATCCCTGTGAACAAAGCTCTACGATATGGGAGGAATTACCCTAGGAGTTGGGTGACCTAATATATATCTTACTTATTTCACTTCTGGCGGGGATTCTACACTGAATTATATCAAAGTGCCAGTACATCATTGATTGCACTGTTATACTGTTAATATACAGGTTATTGCTGCAAAGAAATCCTTGTGACTGGATTCCATCCTGCCAAGAGGAGCATCCAAGGTGCCGGGAGTTGCAGGGAGTTGCTCAAGTACCTGTGGGTCAGGGGGTAAAATACAAGACCTGCTTCTAGACACACAGTATAATTCAAGGGTGTGCTACAAAAAAACAAAAAGGTTTGGCAGCTAAATGCTGAATAATGTTTTATACACAAAGTAGTGTACACTCACTGAGTGAGCACTCAAGGAAACCAATCACTGAGTAAGAACATTCCCAGTGCATCACTTCTGAATGGTCTCAGTACATGAAGCCAATTACTTACAATGAATTAGTTTAGTCTCAGTACAAAAAGCAGCCAGGTACAGAATCCGTTATCCGGAAACCTGTTATCCAGAAAATTCTGAATTAAGGGAAGGCCATCTCCCATAGACTCCATTTGACTGAAATAATTCAACATTTTAGACAAATATTTCCCTTTTCTGTTTATTAATAATAATAATAATAATAATAAAGTATCTAGTCCTTGATCCCAACTAAGATATAATGAATCTATATTTGAGGCCAGATTGGCTTTTATTTCATGTTTAAATGATTGTTTTTAGCAAATTTAATTTATCTTATTTAACTATGGAGATCCAAATTACAAAATAATCCCTTATCTGGGAAACCCCAGGTCCTAAAACTGTACTGAGCGGGTGCTGTCCCTGTGCATATGTCCCAATCTCTAACTGAATGAGCTCCTATATACAGGTATGGGACCTGTTATCCTGAATGACTGGGACCTGGGGTTTTCTGGATAATGGATGTTTCCGTAATTTGGATCTTCATGCCTTAAATCTACAAGAAAATCATATAAACATGAAATAAACCCAATAGGCTGGTTCTGCCTCAAATAAGGATTAATTATATCTTAGTTGGGATCAAGTACAAGCGACTGTTTTATTATTACACAGAAAAAGGAAATCAGTTTTTGAAAATTTGGATTATGTTGATAAATTGGAGTCTACGGGAGACAGCCTTTCCTTAATTTGGAGCTTTCTGGATAAGAGCTTTCTGGATAACGGATCCTGTACAAGAAATAAGCAGTCAGCTGGGCAACAGCAGTTACTTTGATACAGTCCAATATTACAAGACTATAAAAAAAAATCTGCCAAAGCTCAGGTCCTGGTACATTTGTGACATATGACAATAATGTGCCCCCTACAGTCATTTATAAGGATATTATAAGCCAATGAAGCAATAAGAGCATTGGACTTATAGAGACTGGTCCCAGATCTCTGAGGTGCCTTCTGTTACCCTTGTAAGTTACAACTGGGGGTCCGACGCTCATTGTAATTCATTGGCTGAAGAATAATGAACATCTTCCCGCTGTGAAACCTTCCTGAAGTTAAGGGGGTTATTTATCAAAGTCCGATTTTATCTCAACATTTTCTGCTACAAACTCCGATCAAATCCGCTCAGGTTTTTTGCGCTTATTTATTATTACATTACATTTATGATTACATTTTCCCGAAAATTTGCTTTGCGGGAAAAAAAATCAGATTTTCCCGTTTTTTTCAGATTTTTCACCCAAAAGCTCTGATTTCTTATGCTTTTTTGCCAGAAAACTTCAAAAACCTCGGGGTATTGCACGAAACCCAGCGCACATCAAAGAATCAAAGGCAACGGGAAAGACTCTGGGGCAAATTTACTACGAATTCAGGACGAAGTGCCTAAAGCTAGAGTTAATTTGCTAGCGTTGGGCATTTTAGTAAATTCGCAAATTCACTAACGGACACTGGCGTAAATTCGCTAGTGTTACTTCGCACCCTTATGCCTGGCGAATTTTCGCAACGGACGTAACTACGCAAATTCACTAACTTGCGCAGTGTAGTGAACGCTACCTTTTACGCTAGACTTCCTTCGCCACCTCAGACCAGGCGAAGCGCAATAGAGTAGATAGGGATTGTTTCAAAAATGTTTTCTAAGCCCCAAAAAATGCTGGCGTTTTTTCATTTTTTATAGGTGATAGATAAATTTTGGGGGCACCCTCCTTCCCCCCTACATTTCCTAACTCATGGCACCTTAACTATACAGTGGGCACATGTGTAGGGCAAAATAAATATTTTATTTGATGTTTTGAAGGTTTCCCAGGTGTAGTGATGCTACATATACCTCCATTGTAACTTCAATTTGGCGCCATATGCAAATTAAGCATCGCTAGCGTAACTTTGCTTTGCTTGGCGAATTAACGCTAGCGCAACTTCGCAACCTTACGCTTCCCCTGAGCGCAACTTCGGATTTTAGTGAATTTGCTGGCGAAGTGTGGCGAAGCGGACGCTGGCGCAACTACGAATCTTAGTGAATTTGCCCCTCTGAGTGGAACAAGATGGACATGAGGGAAAACCCTATTTCTTTGTATTTTTGCCAAGAAGTTGAAAGTAGGAAGCGACTGGGCAACAACTCCCTGCAGCCCTGACACCCACAGGCAGAAAATAAACAGATTCATTAGTGATGTTGCCACATTTTCCCATGGGATTCTGGGAAGTGAGATTAGCTGGGAAACAAAGGGTTACACATCTGTGCCCCATTGGGCTCTTCTAAAGTCCAAACTCTGCCGTCCCACAGTATAAAATAATATTTGTATTTGTGATAGGACTGTAACGATGTATTTATTGTATTATTGTTTTATCATCAGAACATAAAGGGCATGACAACGAAACTCAACCCAAAAATCTGATTTTTTAATTATAGGTAACTTTAATTTTTTAATTTTATTTATTTTTTAATTTTTTTTATTTTATTTCTTTAATTTTTTTAATTTTATTTATTTTTTCATTTTTTTGTTTTATTTCTTTCATTTTTTAAATTTTATTTATTTTTTCATTTTTTTATTTTATTTCTTTCATTTTTTTAATTTTATTTATTTTTTCATTTTTTTATTTTATTTCTTTATTTTTTTAAAATTTTGTTTTTTCATTTTTAAATTTTATTTTTTCATTTTTAAATTTTATTTATTTTTTCATTTTTAAATTTTATTTATTTGTCTAGGTAATTGTAGATAATTTATAATATACTAATTAGTTCTCTATTGCCCCTGGATTCACGTCATACTGCTGTAGTCGTATTCAGGCACTGACAGCTTGTGTCCATCCTTAGGATTGTGCGTGGGGGTGAATTTTCCAGAACATAAGCCGTTAAAGCAATTATTTGTCCCTCGTTAGTAAATGTATTACTGGCAGTTGGAAATCTCTAACTTCATTTGTGTTTCTTTTTTCAAGTTGGAGATCAGATGATTTGCATCTCCCCCGAGGGCAAGGTCGTTCCTGAATACTGGAGGGTTTATCGACTTTCCTCTTTCTCTATGAGACTCTTAGTGGTGAGTGATAATAATATTGGGTCCTGGATACAGGGGGATATTGACTGTGTGATTGTACATATATGGGGATATTGGGTCCTGGATACATACAGTATACATATATTGGATCTTTAGATACACTGACTATTGGGTCCCTAGTAGTGATGTGCAAGTCGAGAAAAACTAGACCCACTCCCGACCCTCGAGAACCTGCACCTGACCGGTTAAGTCAGTCCTTACATCATTAGTACTGGATACACGGGGGTTATTGGGCCCCTGGATACAAAGGAGATATTTGGCCCTGGATACAAGAGGGATAAATGGGGGGATACTGGGCCCCTGGATACACAGAGATATTGGGCCCCTAGATGTGTGGGACTATTAGTGATGTCACAGTAACATTTCCAGCCTCAGAGATGTCAGAAATCCTGGCAGGTCCAAGTGTTCAGTCTGGATCATTTAACCTTCAGCCCCCGAGGGATAGAAATACTTCATGTTATTAACCCCTACTTGTCTCAGGATAGAAATTGACCCTCCCCCCCGCTAAATAATGTGCCTCTTGTCAATCAATTGTCATTATCTCTCCTGTCTATTCTCCTCCTGTATGAGAACAACTCGAATGTACAATGTGCTCAGTTTTGTGCCTAATTCTGGCTCAGCAGCTGCTGAAACTCTCACACTCACTCACTCACATACACACACTCACTCACACACTCAAACTCACTCACACTCACATACACACACTCACTCACACACTCAAACTCACTCACACTCACATACACACACTCACTCACACACTCAAACTAACACTCACTCACATACACACACTCACTCAAACTCACATACACACACTCACACACACTCACACTCACTCACACTCTCAAACTAACACTCACTCACATACACACACTCACATACACACACTCACATACACACACTCACATACACACACACTCACATACACACACTCACACACACTCAATCTCACTCACACTCACTCTCACACACACACACACTCACACACTCAAACTCACACTCACTCAAGCACACTGACATACACACACTCACACACACTCACTCACACACTCACTCACACACACTCTACTTTAGCAGTAAAGATCTGTGTCTCCAAAGATGCCCCAGTAGCTCCCCATCTTCTTTTCTGCTGATTCACTGCACATGCTCTGTGCTGCTGTCACTTACTGAGCTTAGGGACCCACTCACAATATACAGTACACATAGAATAGAAATGTCACAATATAAGGCTGATTAGTAATTAATACACATAATTACTACATGGCAGCACAGAAACCAGTGCAATTAGCATCAGAATTGAATAATCAGCAAACCTGTAGCATCAGCTTATAGTACAGCCAGGGAAGCTCATTTTCTGCTGGATAATTAGTGACGAGCCCTAAGCTTAGCTTCTCAACAGCCAATCAGAGCCCACTGAGCATGTGAGTGTCACAGACACTTTCCAAGATGGTGACCCCCTGTGACAAGTTTGAAGTCCTGGATCATTGCTGCTATTGACAAGCTCAAACTTTAGCCTCGTGCAATAAGTTCACTATATAAAATAGGACAGTTTAAACCATATTCATTCATTTATGTACCATAAGTAATTTACGCTGGATAAGATCCTAAACTCTGCCATTAGTTTTACCTTAATTCACTCATCACCAGCAACCAATCAGATATTTGCTTTCCGCCAAATGCCCGGTATGTACTTCCTGTGCGCCGATTTAATTGCGTTACCATATAAGCCCCATTATAAGGGAAAACTTAGCACCTTTAATAAAGATGTATTTTTCAGGCTATTTATTGTTAAAATAAATATTTTTTAATGAAATGTTTTGGTTTCAATGTCAAATGAACTTTATCAAGAGCTTTCTAATACAGTGGATGACACAGTGTCCCTTTATACCTATATTCTAGTCTCCTCATTTAATATCATTTTTAGTTCCTTCTGCAAAATTGGATTTTTCAACACTTTTTTCTCTTGATTACAGAATATTCATCTCTTACTTAGGGGCGTATTTATCAAGGGTCAAATTTTGGATTGAAAAAAACTTCAAAATTCAAATTCAAAAAGACCAACCGAAATTAAGTCAAAAATTTTTTTTTTTCTAATTAGAATGGGGGTCCACAATTAGAAAACACCTCTTGATTCACGTCCCAGTTGTACCAGATTTTATAAAACTTATCTACTGTGTCGTTTCGGATCGCTGTTAAAAAGTCCATCCTTCTTGTGTTATCGGATTTGGTACAGAAATTGTTGTTCGGTTGTAGCAGCTGAGTCTTTCCATTTGCTTGTTTAACCCATTTTTGGCCACCCCACACCATTTCTAATTACAGGTCCTGAGTCCCCTTTGCTAGGTGAAAGGGTACTGGGAATGCTTCTCTGGCAGTGCCTCCACCTAATGGGATCCGGGAATACACCTGCGGGTGGCCCCATTAGGAAAACATTCAATGCACACACTTGCTTTATAAAAATATCAACTTTATACAAGGGAGTGCAGATTAAAGGGGAAATAAACTGTAAAAGTACACATTTGCATTTAAAAGCATGACCCACTACCCTGATGACCCTGTGCCAGTCCTATCCTGGTAATTCCCTACCAGGCAAAGTCCCGCACTACTCCTTTGGTGACAAAGAGTCTCTGTCCCTTTTCCCAACAAGAGCACAAATGGTCCCAGGTAGCGCTATTTTCCCAAGTACCTTTCCCGATGGACAAGGTACTGGCTTCCAAGTGGCAGGCACACAAACAGTCTGTGACACAATAGAAACCGCGCTGGATCCTTTCCCTTTCCTCTACTCTCCCCAGGCAGACTCCCCCGAGGGCTCACACACAGAGCTGGCAGTCTCACACAGATCGGAAACAGGCATCCACAGCGATGAGAATCTTTATCCAAGAAATGCAGCTTTGATGAATCCATAGCTGAACTGTATCTCCCAGTCTATAGCACAACCAATTTCCACATTCAGTTTGGAAAATCCAGAGCTCTAGACCCTCCTGATCGAGCATGTGGTCGCCTACCCTAGCCTCAAAGGCCTCCTGCCTGTGAAGACTCACCATGGTGTAATGGAAATCATTGCTTGTTGTTTGGTTCCATTTGTGAGTTCCTGGGTGGTATACTTGTTTATTCTGATTCGTGTTTTGACCCCTGCCTGCCTGTTTTTTTCCTGACTTCTGTGATTCTGACCATGGCCTGTTATTTGACTATTCTACACTCCGTTATCTGACCTGTGCCTGTTTTGATTACTCTGATTGATATTCCGGTTTTGACCCTTGCCTGTCTGACTCCGTTTGAATTCTACCTTCACCGACCCGGCCTGTTTGACTGTATCTAACCCTTGAACTGTGACCTTTTGTCCAAAAGACTTTGCTTAACAATAATGCCCCTCTGCTCGTCCAGAACCATTGCTTGGCTCCTCTCTTTTTAAGACCTGGTGGCATCCAATTACCCGAGGGCTCCTCCCAAGGTCAAAGGCGGCTGTTAAAGGCAGAAGTAAGAGCTGCAACCAGGGAGTCTAGCGTTGGTTCTGGATTCTGGGTGCCGATTCGTGACATCTTGGCTGCTGAATTCACTCTCTCCTCCAAGAAGTAACTTCCAGCAATAAGACAGCAGAAAACTGTAATGGCTGTCTGAGCACATGGCTCTCCCTTTTATAGTAAAGTGGTGCAGCAGCGACACCTTGTGGTATCCTCCAGTATCTGCCCTGCTGCACCCACAATGCTCTGGCCCCAGCCCCTGGGAAACCCCATAGCTCAGCCATGTGGCTCTCTGTAGGGAATTAACCCTTCGGGTCCCTACACTTGCTATACAGCACCTTGCTGCTGATAAAATGGAGTTAGCTAGTCTCTGTTCGGGGTTTTTACGTTTTGGTATCTTATCTCCCAATATAAACATCAGTGGATCAATTTGAATGTCTGCTAATAGTACTTTATTTAACCATTTATTTACAGAATCCCAATATGTTTTCAAAGCTGGGCACGTCCAGAATATATGTATGATTGTACCTTCCTCACGGTCACATCTCCAACAAGTGGGGGAAGCGAATTCCATTGTTCCCCGACACCCTTTTGGGGCCCTGCTGCGGAAAACACAAGGGAAAGTGCGTAATAAAACAACAAGTCTGTAAACGAGGTACCGGCAAGGATTTAGAAGAGACGTGTTCAAGAATCAGGCAAAAAGTTCAAGGCAGGCGGCAGGAATCAAAGTCAGAAGTCAAGCAGGAGTCAAAACCAGGAAAACAATCTCAGAATAAAAACTTTGGCTGGAACAATAAACTGGAACCTAGCCTGGGCATTTTAAAAATGGAGACTTGACTTGGCGCCAAAGTTTGAATCCAGTGCCTCTTTGTGACGTCACGATGCTCGGCGTCAACCCAGAAGTGCGCGCCTGCACACAGAGAGCCTTCGAGAGACGTGTCGGGAGGTAAGCAGTCTCCCGCTGCATCTTACAAAATTAGATTCAAAGCACTACATTAACCCCATGCATGCCATTAAGATTACTACAGAAATTAGATTACATTATTTATATCTATATTAACCCCAGACATTTCATAAAGATCACTGTGTGATTTAAGGCAGCTGTTAGACTTGATACAATAGTTGCACTTATGTTCCCCATAGATCCTACTGAGAAATGGACCAACCAATGGATCAGCCAATTGGAACAGAACCTGCACGAGGTCACTGAGCTGCCCCACTCACACTCACACTCACACAACAACATTCAACTTTAATATTGGAAAAATGGTAAACAAATAACTGTGTGTGAACAGGCAGGGCTGCCCCATGCCATTAGACAAGTGAAATACTAGAGGTTTAAAGTGGAACTAAAGTCTAAAATAGAATAAGGCTAGAAATGCTGTATTTTGTATACTAAACATAAACATGAACTTACTGCACCACAAGCCTAATCAAACAAATGATTTATGCTTTCAAACTTGGCCACAGGGGGTCACCATCTTGTAACTTTGTTATACATCTTTGCAAGACCAAGACTGTGCACATGCTCAGTGTGGTCTGGGCTTTAGTTGGGAAGTTAAGCTTAGGGATCGTCATAAATTTTCGAAACAGAACAAGTCAAATAATATCTGCCATAGAAGCTGATACAGCAAGACTGATTAATAATCAGAATATACAGACTGCACTGAGTCTATGTATACAAATCTCTACACAGTCGCCGGCTGCTTTACAGGGAAACAAACAAAGCTGCTTAAGGTCTATGAAGTAAAGCTCCCCCTGCTGGTTGAAAGTCTGATTGTTTCCATGCAGAGCGGTTAGGGATCGTCTGAAGTTTCCTATCCACTGCAGTCAGAGCAAGTAAATGAAGGGAGAATTTCACTGCATACAGTCAGGTTTCTTATAAAAACAGTACACATATTTTAATTAAAGTATATTGGAGATAGGTTTCTTTTTCATTTGCAATAAAGAGCAGATTATTAACCTTGAATTTAATCATTTTAATTCCCCAACCATCAAGGGTTGGGGATTTATCAAGGGTTGAATTTCGAATATGAAAAACTTCAAAATTCGAATTCAAAAAGACCAACCGAAATTTATTAAAGAAAATCAAAGTTTTTTTGGCCCAATATGTCCATTTTCAGTCAAAAAGGTCTGTTTTCGATTGAATTCGAATTGTACAAATCAAAGTAATAGCTTATCCGATCGAATTCGATTTGAAGTTTTTCCGAAAAAAAACCTTAGATTTTTCAAAGTCCACCAATTGACTCCAAGTAGCTTCTAGGAGGTCCCCCATAGGCTAAAACAGGCAGAATGGTCAAAGTTGAATTTTTAAAGAGACAGTACATGATAAATTTCAAAATTCAAATTTTTTTCAAATCAAATTCGGATTTGGACTTTTCCCTAGTTGAAGTACACAAAAATTAGCTCGAAATTCGAGTTTTTTTAAATTTGAATTTTCACTTCGACCTATGATAAATCTGCCCCTAGGAATCACCTGATGCCAACAGAATGGCACCCATTAGAGCAGGGGTCCCCAACATTTTTAACACACAAGCCCCATTCAGATCGGGTTGGGGACCAACACAAGCATGTAAAAGTCCTCAGGGTGCCTAATAAGGGCTGGGATTGGCCATTGGGGACTGGCAGCTACAGGAGCCTCTGTTGGTCAGTAGTGGTTGGTGAATTTGTCCAGTTTAGTTTAGCCAAGCGAAACGCGAATTTTGCCGCTGGTGACAATTCCGACACCGGCGACTTTTGACCTACATTACAGTCAATGGGCATCGGTTTAATTGTCGCCGGTATCGGAATAAAAAACTTTGAAGCCTCCAAATTCGCCCATCACTATTGGGCAGTACATCTGGTTTTTATACAACTAAAACTTGCCTCCAAGTCTGGATGGAATAAATGGCGATTATTTGGGAGAAGAGAAGCACGAGGGTCCCCAGTACTGACCTTTGTTGTAGACGTTGGTTGGCACTTGCACGTCACTTAAACTGACATTCACGGGCAGATTGTTGAAGTGATCGTTGGGCAGTAACAGAAACTCTTTCCCCAGTTCTAGGAAGTTGCCGTCCTCATCTTGTTCGTTAATCAGAACGGCGTTAAAGTATTCGTACTGATGAGAGAGAGACACCGTTATATTTACATGGTTACGCCAGGGGCACAGCAAATACAGGGTTAATGTTTAATAAGAGTCTCGGCACCAGATTCTCTGTGTAATGATCTCCATTCAAACTAATAGACTTCTGCCCAAAAACTGCCCCATTGCCCTCCCCATAATTCCTCACTCAGGGTTGGGAAGGAATAAGGACTTGCTGAGCCACATTATTCCATTCATTATGGGATTTTTTTATTTAATTTCCATTAAACTCACTATCACTATAACTGTAAATTCTTGTTTATCTCTCCCATATCCACTGTGAGTCTCACCTCTCTCGCCTGAATCCTGCACATCACCTTACTGTTCCTGCTGAATTGTGCTTAGTACAGGGGAATACCTATGTACCATAGTTTTATGGGATCTCTCTGTACAGACTATGAGCAAACTTAGGGGACTGTTCCTGCTGAATTGTGCTTAGTACAGGGAATACCTATGTACCATAGTTTTATGGGATCTCTCTGTACAGACTATGAGCAAACTTAGGGGCTGTTCCTGCTGAATTGTGCTTAGTACAGGGAATACCTATGCTGCCATAGTTTTATGGGATCTCTCTGTACAGACTATGAGCAAACTTAGGGGCTGTTCCTGCTGAATTGTGCTTAGTACAGGGAATACCTATGCTGACATAGTTTTATGGGATCTCTCTGTACAGACTATGAGCAAACTTAGGGACTGTTCCTGCTGAATTGTGCTTAGTACAGGGAATACCTATGCTGCCATAGTTTAATGGGATCTCTCTGTACAGACTATGAGCAAATTTAGGGACTGTTCCTGCTGAATTGTGCTTAGTACAAGGAATACCTATGCTGCCATAGTTTTATGGGATCTCTCTATACAGACTATGAGCAAACTTAGGGGACTGTTCCTGCTGAATTGTGCTTAGTACAGGGAATACCTATGCTGCCATAGTTTAATGGGATCTCTCTGTACAGACTATGAGCAAATTTAGGGACTGTTCCTGCTGAATTGTGCTTAGTACAGGGAATACCTATGCTGCCATAGTTTTATGGGATCTCTCTATACAGACTATGAGCAAACTTAGGGGACTGTTCCTGCTGAATTGTGCTTAGTACAGGGAATACCTATGCTGCCATAGTTTTATGGGATCTCTCTGTACAGACTATGAGCAAACTTAGGGACTGTTCCTGCTGAATTGTGCTTAGTACAGGGAATACGCATTTCGTGCCATAACAAACCATTACTTTCTCAGAGCTTGGGTTAAAAAATGTAGATATACAGTAAATACATAATATTGATTTGAAGCCGCCAGATTCCAGTACATCAGATTATTGTATGTAATACACAGTCCAAGCGTTATATAGAGAGAGAGAGAGAGAGAGAGAGAGAGAGAGCACATAGATCAGGCACAGAGTAGCTGCAGGTTTCACTGAATATCCCCCAATTTACGAATGTGTCCAGTGAATGAGAACAATTGAGAGAAAGTGGCGCTTGAGTAGGAAACTCTAATCAGACTTTACAGAACCGCTTACTCGCCGGGCTCCCTACTCCACTGAGCAGCCATTTATTAGGAGTCCAGATAATGGATTTTAAATGACTATTTTAATGGGTAATTAATATTTGTAATGTACCTTACTATTGTGATTACTTTTATGCAAATGAGCAATGATAACATTCTGGGACACCGTAAAGTCCATCGATCATCGGCTCGGAGGAAGATTTACCCTTGAAAACGCTTCCCGTCTCCCCCGCCAGGCCCTTGGGCTCAATGTTAACCCCTTGTGGGGCCGGAACTCAGGCTGCAATTGGGACAATAGTTTTGTATCTTAGCGGAGTCGTTCTACAGGGAGGAAGTCAAACTTCCTTTTACTGCCGGCACTTCCTCAATCACCTCTTTCATGTTCTTACACCTCGAAACCCCCACGTAATCAAAGAGTTAAATGAGCGCACTGAGGACTGCAGAGTGTGGAATGTAGTTTTGGGGTTCTGGTAGGATCTGTGATGTAGCATGGGGTGGGGTGCACTTAATGGGGTGCTGTACGTGACACTGTTTCGTTTGCTTTGGCCAATGATGCCCTCATGGAGGTGCTAGCCTTATAATCACTCGACTTGCTGGTTGCCAGGGTCACTGACCCTGGCAACCAGGGTGCATGATACAAGGCTGGAATTTCAGTATTTAAGGTACTGAGACTGAATGTTTTCTTTTACAGATGTTGTTGGGAGCTGAGCTGCATGTGAAGAAGACACACCACACATCCCTGCTGGATACATAAAAATAACTACACAATGTGCTTCGATGTAGATTTCCTCCCCAATGGAGCCCTTTTTTATGTTCAAATTCAAGGTGAAATTCCTTTTCTCCCCAGCGCTAAATCCAACCCAATTGTTGGCACCAAAGCTTGCCATCTAATGTAACATTCCCTGGAATTCCGACTGCATAACAAATGTACAGACTGAAGCTCAGCGTTGCCATCTAGTGGCCTCCCATCAACACTGTACAAACTGCTCGTTAATTAGCATCGCCCAAACTTCCCAATTCTCAAACAACCCCCATAATAACAGAAAGTTGGCTTGGGAGGGATTATTTCCCTTAGGAATGGGGATGTGAGGAGGGGTGAGAATTTGAAGTGTTGATTATAATATTTCTATGGCTTGAGCCGCGGGTCCACTAGAAAATTGAGATTTATAAAAAGCTGCAGAACCACGATAAGAGGATTTATTAATAGTGGGAAGCAATAAACATGATTTTAGCATAACCTGCCGGCGCTCACATTGTCACCAGTTTAATGGCTTTATAGCCGGGCTCAAGGGGAACTCCGACTGGCCAATTACTTTGATTTATAATGGGGATTTTATTTAAAGTGATGTGAAACATTATGAATCTCCCCTGAGTACTGCACAGAGTAAAAGCAGCACAAAACTGCGGTGTGATGTCATTCCCCAGCAAAGCCTTCCTATAGGCAGCTCCGGCTTTTAAAGGGCAACTAATCATATAGACATGTATATTCCTAAATTAACATTCCTAAATGCCCACTTACCCCTTGGCTGTTTTTTTCCCCTGAGCAGGTGACTAAAGAAGTGGGTGGGATTAAAACGCTCTGATGGAAGCCTACAGGGGGAGGGACTGGGAGTCTGTGACTCAAGAAGTGGGTGGGAGTTTCGGTCCTCACCTTTATCATCTTGATAAAGGTCCAAGGTGAGGACCGAAACGTCGATCAAATAAAGGATTAACTTTTCACAATAAATCCTGGTGTGCAGCAGCATTTTTCGTGAGTATATATATATATATATATATATACACAGTATATATAGATAGATGGATAGATATATATATATATATATATATATAGATATAGATATCTAATATTTTTATCATTAATATATACCGTATATACTCGAGTATAAGCCGTCCCGAGTATAAGCCGAGGTACCTAATTTTACCTCCAACAACTGGGAAAGCTTATTGACTCGAGTATAAGCCGAGGGTGAGAAATGCAGCAGCTTCTGGTAAGTTTCAATCTCGTTTTTGGATGACTATTCTTAGGCGCCGGCTACTATTCTAAGGCGCCGGCGAATATTCTAAGGCGCCGGCGAATATTCTTAGACCGTTTTTGCGCTTGACCCGAGTATAAGCTGAGGTAGAGTTTTTCAGCATATTTTGGGGGCTGAAAAACTTGGCTTATACTCGAGTATATACGGTATATATATATGTTCAATACACTTGCACACTTCCACGGAAGTCAAATGAAACAAAACTGAAGTCTGAGACCAATTTAAGTTGCTTTGGAAAGATTCTCCGTTTTGTGCTGCAGTTTGGAAATGCGACTGTCAGGTGAGAGCTCAGGTGTGAGACTGGCAGGTGCTGTGTAGCCCGGGTTATACATATTATTAGCTGAGTGATTGGGAGGAGAGGTGAGTTAATGGAAGGAGCACTGAAGAAGCAGCAAATAAGGTGCAAGGTGGATAAAGAGGCAAATCCTATACAAGCCGGGGGTTAAAGGGGTGGTTCACCTTTAAGTTAAGTTTTAGTATGTTATAGAATGGTCAGTTCTAAGAAACTTTTCAGTTGGTCTTGATTATTTATTTTTTTATAGTTTTTTTTTACTTATTTGCCTTCTTCTTACGACTTTTTCCATCTTTCATATGCGGGTCCCGACCTCATCTAAAAAACAAATGCTCTGTAAGGCTACAAATGAATTGTTATTGTTACTTTTTATTACTCATCTTTCTTTTCAGGCCTCTCCTATAGATATTAGCCAGGCATGAATTTGCGTTGAATTTCCTGGTTTTGCCACCGACAAATAAATTTACAAATTCGCAGCGGAAATTCGCCAGCATCAAAGTGACGATTAAACGCACGGCATTGACTTTAATGTGCGGTGGAATTGTCACGGGTTTCAGAATTATCAGTGGCGTCCATTTTGACGCCTGCAAATTGACGCCGGTGTAAAAATTTGCATCTAGTGAATTTTTTGCCGTTTGGCGAATTTTGTGGGAATTCGCACATTTTTCAGCGAAACGGGCAAAATTCGCCCATCACTACTCTCCTATTCATATTCTAGTCTCTTATTCAAATCAATGCATGGTTGTTAGGGGAATTTGGACCCTAGCAACCAGATGGCTGAAATTACAAACTGGAGAGTTGCTGAATTAAAAACTAAATAAGTCAAAAACCACAAATAATAAAAAATGAAAACCAATTGCAAATTGTTTCAGAATATCCCTCTCTACATCATACTAACAGTTCACTTGGAGATCACCAACCCCTTTAAGGCAGGTGGCAGGCAAGGGGTCTTGGGGGGCAGTACAGAGTCAGTTTTTGCACCAGGCCAAGAAACCAGGAATTCAGACAATTAAGAACAGGGATACAAGTGGGTTGCCATCTTTTCCATTAGGGGCAGTGATAAAAGGGGGCGGATCTTGAGATAAATAGGGGCATGGCAATTGAGGAGTATGACTAACAGAGTGCAAGAAATTGGACTGAGAGGAGATCAGGGGAGATCTGGGTGGGCCGGGGCCTACGTTTAAGGATATTACACAATTACTGGCAACTACATTGCTGGTAAATTTCTAACACTGACCAGGGCATTTGTTTCACCTGCTGGGCTAGTAAAATACCATGCGGTGGCAACCGTAGATACAAGGCCAGGCAGGAGAGCAGGGACAGGACTGAATAGCTCCCAACATATTTGTCCACGCCCATTGTATGGCCACACCCCCTGATTACCATTTCTATTTTACACCATTTGGCAGGCTATGAACACATTTCTGGGAGTTTTAGGGTAATGTTTTGTGTGTTATATCAGTTTTGCTAATGAAGGTGAATTGCCCTTTAAAGGGGAAGGAAACCTAGTCGGCGCAAACCCCCACACCCCCACCCGTTTGTTGCCCACCCTCCCTCCTCCCCCCTGGCCTACCCGTCCTGCTGGGCAAATGCCCCTAACTTGTTACTTACCCTTCTGCGCAGGTCCAGTCCAGGGAGTTCACCGACGACATCTTCTTCCACGCGATCTTCTTCCTGCTGTGAACGGCGCATGCGCAGTAGGATCATTTTGGATCTACTGCGCATGCGCCAAAAGTCACGCGCATGCGCAGTAGATCATACCGGCGAAATGATCCTACTGTGCATGCGCCGTTCACAGCAGGAAGAAGATCGCGTGGAAGAAGATGTCGTCGGTGAACTCCCTGGACTGGACCTGCGCAGAAGGGTAAGTAACAAGTTAGGGGCATTTGCCCAGCGGGACGGGTAGGCCAGGGGGGAGGAGGGAGGGTGGGGGGTTTGCGCCGAGCAGGCACAGGATTGAAACAGGAACAGCAATTGAGCATATACAGGACTGGAACAGGCACAGAACTGGAGCAGGTATAGGACTGGAGCAGGAAAAAGACTGGCACGGGTACAGAACTGGAGCAGGTACAAGAGATCTGGAGCAGCTATAGAATTTCAGCAGGCACAGGATTAGAGCAGGAACAGGACTGGAGCAGGTACAGCAATTGAGCATGTACAGGACTGTAGCAGGAACAGGACTGGAGCAGGTACCTCCCTATATTTCATCTCTAATCTCCAAATACTCTCCTTCACGAAACCTACGCTCTGCTTCTGATCTTCCCTCACTTCTCCTCTGATCACTTCTGCCCATTCTCATCTACAAGACTTCTCTCGGGCTTCTGCTTTTCTCTGGAACTCTCTGCCACAAGCTGTCAGACTTTCTCCTTCCTTCCAAACTTTCAAGCGCTCCTTAAAGACCCATCTGTTTAAAGAGGCTTATTCGATGTACCTTAATTAATCATTGTTGTATCAAAAATGAAGTGTTTATATAATCCTACTGTCTCAATTGTACCCTAACCTTTTAGTTTGTGAACTCTAATCTCTAGGGCCTTCTAACCCTATTGTACTCTGTAATCCTTGTCTGTTATCCACCATTTATTCCCTGTTTGCTATAACTGCAGTAAAGCACTGCGTATCTTGACAGCGCTATATAAATAAATGATGATGAGGTACAAGACTGGAGCAGGTACAAGACTGGATAAGGTACAAGACTGGAGCAGGTACAAGACTGCAGCAGGTACAAGACTGGAGCAGGTACACAACTGGAGCAGGTACAAGACTGGAGCAGGTACAAGACTGGAGCAGGTACAAGACTGGAACAAGACTGGCATGGGTACAGAACTGGAGCAGGAACAGGGCTTGTGCAGAAACAGGACTGGCGCAGGAACAGTACTGGAGCAGGTACAAGACTGGTGCAGGTATACGACTGGACCAGGAACAAAACTGGAGCAGGTACAGAACTGTAGCAGGTACAGGTACAGGACTGGAGTAATCAGGACTGGAACAGGTACAAAACTGGAACAAGACTGGAGCAGGTACAGCACTGGACCAGGAACTAGACTGGCATGGGTACAGAACTGGAGCAGGAAAAGGGCTTGTGCAGAAACAGGACTGGCGCAGGAACAGGACTGTAGCAGGTATAAGACTTATGCAGGTATAGGACTGGAGCAGGAACAAAACTGGAGCAGGTACAGAACTGGAGCAGAAACAGGACTGGAGCAGGTACAAGACTGGAGCAGGAACAAAACTGGAGCAGGTACAGAACTGTAGCAGGTGTGGAACTGGAGCAGGAACAAGACTGGCACAGGTACAGAACTGGAGCAGGAACAGGGCTTGTGCACAGGAACAGGACTGGAGCAGGTACAAGACTGGTGCAGGGATAGGACTGGAGCAGGAACAAAACTGGAGCAGGTACAGTACTGGAGCAGAAACAGGACTGGAGCAGGTACAAAACTGGAGCAAGTACATGACTGGAGCAGGTACAGAACTGGAGCAGGAACAGGGCTTGTGCAGAAACAGGACTGAAGCAGGAACAAAACTGGAGGAGCCCTTTGCCTATTATAGATTACCCCCTTCCATGCAAAAGAATAGAAAGGCCCACACCCATCACAAGAGCTGTCAGCCACATAATCATTTGCCTAGACTCTATGACAATTTGACATTGGCCAATGCCTTCCACAATAAGATCTGACATTCCAACACATGGCCATGCGTTAAGCTGTGCTAAGTAAGCCTCAACTTCCCTATCCCATAATACCACAGGGAGAGAACAACCCACTAAGTATTCTTCATTTACATATCAGTCAAAGTTGACCAATCACAAGAGGACTTGCCAACTTGACATTCCCCAATGCCTTCCATGATAAGATCTGACATTCCAACACACAACCATGTGTTGAGCTGTGCCAAGTAAGCCTCAACTTCCCAATCCCATAGTACTATAGGGAGAGAACAACCCACCAAGTCTTCTTCATTTACATATCATTCAATGTTGACCAATCACAAGAGGACTTTCCGATCCATGTCAAAGACTGCCTGTCAACAACATAGCCCTTTGCCTATTATAGATTACCCCCTTCCATATAAATGAATATGAATACCCACACCCATCTATCACAAGAGCCGTCAGCCACATAGCCCTTTGCCTAGACCCTATGACAATTTTACATTTTCCAATCCCTTCCATGATAAGATCTGACATTCCAACAAATGCCCATGTGTTCAGCTGTGCCAAGTAAGCCTCAACTTCCCGATCCCGTGATACGAAAGGGAGAGAACAACCCACCAAGTCTTCTTCATTTCCATATCAGTCAAAGTTGACCAATCACAAGAGGACTTTCCAATCCATTTCAAAGACTGCCCTTTCAACAACATAGCCCTTTGCCTAGACTCTATGACAATTTGACATCCCCCCAATCCCTTCTATGATAAGATCTGACATTCCAAAACGTGACTATGTGTTAAGCTGTGCCAAGTAAGCATCAACTTCCCGATGCCGTAATACCATAGGGAGAGAACAACCCACCAAGTCTTCTTCTTCCTTTCCATATCATTCAAAGTTGACCAATCACAAGAGGACTTTCCGATCCATGTCAAAGACTGCTTGTCAACAACATAGCCCTTTGCCTATTATAGATTACCCCCTTCCATACAAGGAATACAAATACCCACACCCATCTATCACAAGAGCGGTCAGCCACAAAACCCTTTGCCTAGACTCTATGACTATTTTACATCGCCCAATTCTTTCTATGACAAGATCTAACACATCGCCATGTGTCAAGCTGTGCCAAGTAAGCCTCAACTTCCCAATCCCATAATAACATAGGGAGAGAACACCCCACCAAGTCATCTTCTTCTTCATTTCCATATCAGTCAAAGTTGACCAATCACAATAGAACTTTCCAATGCATGTCAAAGACTGCCTGTCAACAACATAGCCCTTTGTCTATAATAGATTTCCCCTTCTATAGAAAACAATACCAAGCCCCACACCCATCTATCAAAAGAGCTGCCAGCAACATAGCCCTTTGCCTAGACTCTATGACAATTTGACATCCCCCAATCCCTTCTATGATAAGATCTGACATTCCAACACATAGCCAAGTGTTGAGTTGTGCCAAGTAAGCCTCAACTTCCCGATCCCGTAAGCCATAGGGAGAGAAAAACACACAAAGTCTTCTTCATTTCCATATCAGTCAAAGTTGGCCATGTATGGAGCTGTGCCAAGTAAGCCTCAACTTCCCTAACCCGTAATAGCATAGGAAGAGAACAACCCACCACATTTTCTTCTTCATTTCCATATCAATCAAAGTTGACCAATCACAAGAGGACATTCCAATCCATGCCAAAGACTGCCTATCAACAACATAGCCCTTTGCCTATTATAGATTACCACCTTTCATACAAAACAATAGAAAGACACACACCCATCTACCACCAGAGCTGTCAACCACATAGCCCTTTGCCTAGACTCTATGACAATTTTACATTTCCCAATAACTTCCATGATAAGCTCTGACATCCTAACACATAAACATATTTTGAGCTGTCCCAAGTAAGCCTCAACTTCCCGATCCCAAATACATAGGGAGAGAACAACCCACCAAGTCTTCTTCATTTCCATATCAGTCAAAGTTGACCAATCACAAGAGGACTTTCCAATCCATGTCAAACACTGCCTGTCAACAACATAACCCTTTGCCTATTATAGATTACCCCCTTCCATACAAAAGAATAGGAAGACCCACAACCATCTAGCTATCACAAGAGCTGTCAGTAACATCACCCAATCGCTTCCACGATAAGATTTGACATTCTAACACATAGCCATGCATTGAGCTGTGCCAAGTAAGCCTCAACTTCCCAATCCCATAATACCATAGGGAGAGAACATCCCACCAAGTCTTCTTCTTCATTTCCATATCAGTCAACGTTGACCAATCACAAGAAGACTTTCCTATCCATGTCAAAGACTGCCTGTCAACAACATAGCCCTTTGCCTATTATAGATTAACCTCTTCCATACAAAAGAATAGGAAGGCCCACACCCATCTATCTATCTATCACAAGAGCTGTCATGAACATAGCCCTTTCTCTAGACTCTATGACAATTTGACATTGCCCAATCCCTTGCATCACACATAGCCACATAGCTCATAAACTAGACTTCTATGATAATTTGACATCCCCCAGTCCCTTCTATGATAAAATCTGACATTCCAACAAATTACTATGTGTTGAGCTGTGCCAAGTAAGCCTCAACTTCCCAATCCTGTAATACCATAGGGAGAGAAGAACTAACCAAGTCTTCTTCGTTTCCATGTAAGTCAAAGTTGACCAATCAAAAGAAGACATTCCAATCCATGTCAAAGACTGCCTGTCAACAACATAGCCCTTTGCCTATTATAGATTTCCCCCTTCCATACAAAAGAATATGAAGACCCACACCCATCCATCCATCCATCCATCCATCCATCCATCCATCACAAAAGCTGTCAGCCACATAGCCCTTTGCCTAGACTCTATGACAATTTGACATCGGCCAATGCCTTCCACAATAAGATCTGACATTCCAACACATGACCATGCGTTAAACTGTCCCAAATAAGCCTCAACTTCCCGATCCCGTAATACATAGGGTGAGAACAACCCACCAAGTCTTCTTCATTTCCATATCAGTCAAAGTTAACCAATCACAAGAGGACTTTCCAATCCATGTCAAACACTGCCTGTCAACAACATAACCCTTTGCCTATTATAGATTACCCCCTTCCATACAAAAGAATAGGAAGACCCACACCTATCTAGCTATCACAAGAGCTGTCAGGAACATCGCCGAATCCCTTCCAGGATAAGATCTGACATTCCAACACATGGCCATGCATTGCGCTGTGCCAAGTAAGCCTCAACTTCCCAATCCCGTAATACCATAGGGAGAGAACATCCCACCAAGTCTTCTTCTTCATTTCCATATCAGTCAACGTTGACCAATCACAAGAAGACTTTCCTATCCATGTCAAAGACTGCCTGTCAACAACATAGCCCTTTGCCTATTATAGAGTAACCTCTTCCATACAAAAGAATAGGAAGGCCCACACCCATCTATCTATCACAAGAGCTGTCATGAACATAGCCCTTTCTCTAGACTCTATGACAATTTGACATTGCCCAATCCCTTGCATGATAAATAGTGATGGGCGAATTTGTGCAGTTTCGCTTCGCCGCGAAATTCGCAAAACGGCGAAAAATTCACGAAACGGCGCCGGCGTCTCGTTTTTGACGCCGGCACCCGTTTTTGACGCCGGAGTCCGTTTTTTCGAAAAAAACAATTTGGACGCCGCCGAATTTTTTCCGCGAATTTTCGCGCCCGTTTCGCAAATTTATTCGCCGACGGCGAATCGCGCAAATTCGCGCCTGCCGAATAAATTCGCCCATCACTAATGATAAAATCTGACATTCCAACACATAGCCATGTGTTGAGCTGTGCCAAGTAAGCCTCAACTTCCCAATCCCATGATACGATAGGGAGAGAACAACCCAGCAAGTCTTCTTCTTTTCCATATCATTCAAAGTTGACCAATCAAAAGAAGACTTTCCTATCCATGTCAAAGACTGCCTGTCAACAACATAACCCTTTGCCTTTTATAGTTTACCCGCTTCCATACAAAAGAAAACGAATACCCACAACAATCTAACACAAGAGCTATCAGCCACATAGCTCTTTACCTAGACTCAATGATAATTTGACATCCCCGAATCCCTTCTATGATAAAATCTGACATTCCAACAAATTACAATGTGTTAAGCTGTGCCAAGTAAGCCTCAACTTCCCAATCCTGTAATACCATAGGGAGAGAACAAATAACCAAGTCTTCTTCATTTCCATGTAAGTCAAAGTTGACCAATCAAAAGAAGACATTCCAATCCATGTCAAAGACTGCCTGTCAACAACATAGCCCTTTGCCTATTATAGATTTCCCCCTTCCATACAAAAGAATATGAAAACCCACACCCATCCATCACAAGAGCTGTCAGCCACATAGCCCTTTGCCTAGACTCTATGACAATTTGACATCGGCCAATGCCTTCCACAATAAGATCTGACATTCCAACACATGACCATGCGTTAAACTGTCCCAAGTAAGCCTCAACTTCCCGATCCCGTAACACATAGGGAGAGAACAACCCACCTAGTCTTCTTCATTTCCATATCAGTCAAAGTTAACCAATCACAAGAGGACTTTCCAATCCATGTCAAACACTGCCTGTCAACAACATAACCCTTTGCCTATTATCTATCTATCTATCTATCTATCTATCTATCTATCAGTCACATAGCCCTTTGCCTAGACCTTATGACAATTTGACATTTCCCAATACCTTCCATGATAAGATCTGACATTCAAACACATAGCCATGTGTTGAGCTGTGCCAAGCAAGCCTCAAATTCCTAATCCCGTAGTACCATAGGGAGAGAACAACCCACCAAGTCTTCATTTACATATCATTCAAAGTTGACAATTAGCAAGAGGACTTTCAAATCCATGTCAAATACTGCCTGTCAACAACTTAGCCCTTTGCTTATTATAGATTACCCCCTTCCATACAAAAGAATAGGAAGACCCACACCCATCTAGCTATCACAAGAGCTGTCAGGAACATCACCCAATCCCTTCCAGGATAAGCTCTGACATTCCAACACATGGCCATGCATTGAGCTGTGCCAAGTAAGCCTCAACTTCCCAATCCCGTAATACCATAGGGAGAGAACATCCCACCAAGTCATCTTCTTCATTTCCATATCAGTCAACGTTGACCAATCACAAGAAGACTTTCTTATCCATGTCAAAGACTGCCTGTCAACAACATAGCCCTTTGCCTATTATAGATTAACCTCTTCCATACAAAAGAATAGGAAGGCCCACACCCATCTATCTATCTATCTATCTATCTATCTATCTATCTATCTATCTATCTATCTATCTATCACAAGAGCTGTCATGAACATAGCCCTTTCTCTAGACTCTATGACAATTTGACATTGCCCAATCCCTTGCATCACAAAATCTGACATTCCAACACATGGCCATGTGTTGAGCTGTGCCAAGTAAGCCTCAACTTCCCAATCCCGTGATAAGATAGGGAGAGAACAACCCAGCAAGTCTTCTTCTTTTCCATATCATTCAATGTTGACCAATTGTGATTGGTCAACTTTAACTGATATGGAAATGAAGAAGACTTGGTGGGTGTGGTATTACGGGATTGGGAAGACTTTCCTATCCATGTCAAAGACTGCCTGTCAACAACATAGCCCTTTGCCTTTTATAGCTTACCCACTTCCATACAAAAGAATACGAATACCCACAACAATCTAACACAAGAGCTATCAGCCACATAGCTCTTTACCTAGACTCAATGATAATTTGACATCCCCCAATCCCTTCTATGATAAAATCTGACATTCCAACAAATTACTATGTGTTAAGCTGTGCCAAGTAAGCCTCAACTTCCCAATCCTGTAATACCATAGGGAGAGAACAACCCGCCAAGTCTTCTTCATTTCCATATCAGTTAAAGTTGACCAATCACAAGAGGACTTTCCAATCCATGTCAAACACTGCCTGTCAACAACATAACCCTTTGCCCATTATAGATTACACCCTTCCATACAAAAGAATAGGAAGACCCACACCCATCTAGCTATCACAAGAGCTGTCAGGAACATCACCCAATCACTTCCAGGATAAGATCTGACATTCCAACACATGGCCATGCATTGAGCTGTGCCAAGTAAGCCTCAACTTCCCAATCCCGTAAAACCATAGGGAGAGAACATCCCACCAAGTCTTCGTCTTCATTTCCATATCAGTCAACGTTGACCAATCACAAGAAGACTTTCTTATCCATGTCAAAGACTGCCTGTCAACAACATAGCCCTTTGCCTATTATAGATTAACCTCTTCCATACAAAAGAATAGGAAGACCCACACCCATCTATCTATCACAAGAGCTGTCATGAACATAGCCCTTTCTCTAGACTCTATGACAATTTGACATTGCCCAATCCCTTGCATGATAAAATCTGACATTCCAACACATAGCCATGTGTTGAGCTGTGCCAAGTAAGCCTCAACTTCCCAATCCCGTGATACGATAGGGAGAGAACAACCCAGCAAGTCTACTTCATTTCCAGATCATTCAAAGTTGACCAATCAAAAGAAGACTTTCCTATCCATGTCAAAGACTGCCTGTCAACAACATAGCCCTTTGCCTTTTAAAGCTTACCCGCTTCCATACAAAAGAATACGAATACCCACAACAATCTAACACAAGAGCTATCAGCCACATAGCTCTTTACCTAGACTCGATGATAATTTGACATCCCCCAATCCCTTCTATGATAAAATCTGACATTCCAACAAATTACTATGTGTTAAGCTGTGCCAAGTAAGCCTCAACTTCCCAATCCTGTAATACCATAGGGAGAGAACAACTAACCAAGTCTTCTTCATTTCCATGTAAGTCAAAGTTGACCAATCAAAAGAAGACATTCCAATCCATGTCAAAGACTGCCTGTCAACAACATAGCCCTTTGCCTATTATAGATTTCCCCCTTCCATACAAAAGAATATGAAGACCCACACCCATCCATCACAAGAGCTGTCAGCCACATAGCCCTTTGCCTAGACTCTATGACAATCTGACATCGGCCAATGCCTTCCACAATAAGATCTGACATTCCAACACATGACCATGCGTTAAACTGTCCCAAGTAAGCCTCAACTTCCCGATCCCGTAATACATAGGGAGAGAACAACCCACCAAGTCTTCTGCATTTCCATATCAGTCAAAGTTGACCAATCACAAAAGGACATTCCAATCCATGTCAAACACTGCCTGTCAACAACATAACCCTTTGCCTATTATAGATTACCCCCTTCCATACAAAAGAATAGGAAGACACCCATCTATCTATCTATCTATCTATCTATCTATCTATCTATCTATCTATCTATCTATCTATCTATCTATCTATCTATCTATCTATCTATCTATCTATCTAAAGATCTGTCAGTCATATAGCCCTTTACCTAGACCTTATGACAATTTGACATTTCCCAATACCTTCCATGATAAGATCTGACATTCAAACACATAGCCATGTGTTGAGCTGTGCCAAGTAAGCCTCAAATTCCCAATCCAGTAGTACCATAGGGAGAGAACAACCCACCAAGTCTTCTTCATTTACATATCATTCAAAGTTGACAATTAGCAAGAGGACTTTCCAATCCATGTCAAATACTGCCCGTCAACAACTTAGCCCTTTGCTTATTATAGATTAACCCCTTCCATGCAAATGAATAGGAAGACCCACACCCATCCATCCATCCATCCATCCATCCATCTATCTATCTATCATCTACATAGCTTTTTGCCTAGACTCTATGACAATTTGACATTGCCCAATCCCTTCCACGATAAGATCTGACATTCCAACACATGCCCATGTGTTGAGCTGTGCCAAGTAAGCCTCAACTTCCCTATCCCGTATTATCATAGGGAGAGAACAACCCACCAAGTCTTCTTCTTCATTTCCATATCAGTCAAAGTTGACCAATCACAAGAGGACTTTCCAATCCATGTCAAAGACTGCCTGTCAACAACATAGCCCTTTGCCTAGACTCTATGACAATTTGAAATCCCCCAATCCCTTCTATGATAAGATCTGACATTAAAACACATTACTATGTATTAAGCTGTGCCAAGTAAGCATCAACTTCCCGATGCCGTAATACCATAGGGAGAGAAAAACCCACCAAGTCTTCTTCTTCCTTTCCATATCATTCAAAGTTGACCAATCACAAGAGGACTTTCCAATCCATGTCAAAGACTGCCTGTCAACAACATAGCCCTTTGCCTATTATAGATTACCCCCTTGCGTACAAAGAATACAAATACCCACACCCATCTATCACAAGAGCGGTCAGCCACAAAACCCTTTGCCTAGACTCTATGACTATTTTACATCACCCAATCCTTTCCATTATAAGATCTGACATTCTAACACATAGCCATATGTTGAGGTGTGCCAAGTAAGCCTAAACTTCCCTATCCCGTAATATCATAGGGAGAGAACAACCCACCAAGTCTTCTACTTCATTTCCATATCAGTCAAAGTTGACCAAACACAAGAGGCTTTTCCAATCCATATCAAATCATATGATAAGATCTGACATTGCAACACATGACCATGTGTTGAGCTGTGCCAAGTAAGCCTCAACTTCCCAATCCCGTAATACCATAGGGAGAGAACAACCCAGCAAGTCTTCTTAATTTCCATATCATTCAAAGTTGACCAATCACAAGAGGACTTTCCAATGCATGTCAAGGACTTCCTGTCAACAACACATCCATTTGCCTATTATAGATTACCCCCTTCCATAGAAAACAATAGCAAGCCCCACACCCATCTATCACAAGAGCTGTCAGCCACTTAGCCCTTTGCCTAGACTCTATGACAATTTGACATCAGCCAATGCCTTCTATGATAAGATCTGACATTCCAACACATTACCATGTGTGAAGCTGTGCCAAGCAAGCCTCAACTTCCCAATCCTGTAATACCATAGGGAGAGAACAACTAACCAAGTCTTCTTCATTCCCATATAAGTCAAAGTTGACAAACCAAAAGAAGACTTTTAAATCTATGTCAAAGACTGCCTGTCAACAACATAGCCCTTTGCCTATTATAGATTACCCCCTTCCATACAAAAGAATAGGAAGCCATCCATCCATCCATCCATCCATCCATCCATCCATCCATCCATCCATCCATCCATCCATCCATCCATCCATCCATCCATCCATCCATCCATCCATCCATCCATCCATCCATCCATCCATCCATCCATCCATCCATCCATCCATCCATCCATCCGTCAGCCACATAGCCCTTTGCCTAGACTCTATGACAATTTGACATTGCCCAATGCCTTCCACAATAAGATCTGACATTCCAACACATGGCCATGGGTTGAGCTGTGCCAAGTAAGCCTCAGCTTCCCAATCCCGTAATACCATAGGGAGAGAACAACCCACCAAGTCTTCTTCTTTATTTCCATATTATTCAAAGTTGACCAATCACAAGAGGGCTTTCCAATCCATGTCAAACATTGCCTGTCAACAACATAGCCCTTTGCCTATTATAGATGACCCCCTTCCAAACAAAAGAATAGGAAGATCAACACCCATCCATCCATCCATCCATCCATCACAAGAGCTGACAGCCACATAGCCCTTTGCCTAAATTCTATGAAAATTTGACATTTCCAAATACCTTCCTTGATAAGGTCTGACATTCCAACACATAGCCATGTGTTGAGCTGTGCCAAGTAAGCCTCAACGTCCCAATCCCATAGTACCATAGGGAGAGAACAAACCACTAAGTCATCATCTGCATTTCCATAGCAGTCAACATTGACCAATCACAAGAAGACTTTCCAATCCATGTCAAAGACTGCCTGTCAACAACATAGCCCTTTGCCTATTATAGATTATACCCTTCCATACAAAAGAATACGAATATCTACACCCATCCATCACAAGAGCTGTCAGCCACATAGCTCTTTAGCTAGACTTTATGACAATTTGACATCACCCAATCCCTTCCATGATTAGATCTGACATTCCAACACATAACCATGAGTTGAGCTGTGCCAAGTCAGCATCAACTTCCCAATCCTGTGATACGATAGGGAGAGAACAACCCAGCAAGTCTTCTTAATTTCCATATCATTCAAAGTTGACCAATCACAAGAGGACTTTCCAATGCATGTCAAAGACTGCCTGTCAAAAACATATCCCTTTGCCTATTATAGATTACACCCTTCCATAGAAAACAATAGCAAGCCCCACACCCATCTATCGCAAGAGCTGTCAGCCACATAGCCCTTTGCCTAGACTCTATGACAATTTGACATTGCCCAATCGCTTCCATGGTAAATTCTGACATTCCAACATATGGCCATCTGTTAAGCTGTTCCAAGTAAGCCTCAACTTCCCAATCCCGTGATATCATAGGGAGAGAACAACCCACCAAGTCTTCTTCTTCATTTCCATATCAGTCAAAGTTGACAAATCACAAGAAGACTTTCCAATCCATATCAAACACTGCCTGTCAACAACATAGCCCTTTGCCTATTATAGATTATCTCCTTCCATACAAACAAATATGAATACCCACAGCCATCTATTACAAGAGCTGTCAGCCACATAGCCCTTTGCCTAGAGTCTATGACAATTTGACATTTCCCAATACCTTCCATGATAAGATCTGACATTCCAACACATGGCCATGTGTTGAGCTGTGCCAAGTAAGCCTCAACTTCCCAATCCCGTAGTACCATAGGGAGAGAACAACCCACCAAGTTTTCTTCATTTCCATATCAGTCAACGTTGACCAACCTAGCCCTTTGCCTATTACAGATTAACCCCTTCCATACAAACGAATAGGAAGACCCACACCCATCTATCTATCTATCACAAGAGCTGTCAGCCACATGGCTTTTTGCCTAGACTCTATGACAATTTGACATTGCCCAATCCCTTCCACAATAAAATCTGACTTTCCAATACATGGCCATGTGTTGAGCTATGCCAAGAAGCCTCAACTTCCCGATCCCGTAAGGCCATAGGGCGAGAACAACCCACTAAGTCTTCATCCTCATATCATTCAAAGTTGACAATTCACAAGAGGACTTTCCGATCCATGTCAAATACTGCCTGTCAACAACATAGCCTTTTGCCTATTATAGATTACCCCCTTCCATACAAAAGGAAGCCCCCCACACACATCTATCACAAGAGCTGTCAGCCACATAGCCCTTTGCCTAGACTCTATGACAATTTGACATTGCTCAATGCCTTCCACAATAAGATCTGACATTCCAACACATTACCATGTGTTGAGCTGTGCCAAGCAAGCCTCAACTTCCCAATCCCATAATACCATAGGGAGAGAACAACCCACCAAGTCTTCTTCTTCATTTCCATATCAGTCAACGTTGACCAATCACAAGAAGACTTTCCTATCCATGTCAAGACTGCCTGTCAACAACATAGCCCTTTGCTTATTATAGATTACCCCCTTCCATACGAAGAATACAAATACCCACACCCATTTATCACAAGAGCAGTCAGCCACAAAACCCTTTGCCTAGATTCCATGACTATTTTACATCGCTCAATGCTTTCCATGATAAGATCTGACATTCTAACACATAGTCATGTGTTGAGCTGTGCCAATTAAGCCTCAACTTCCCTATCCCGTAATATCATAGGGAGAGAACACCCCACCACGTCTTCTTCTTCATTTATATATAAGTCAAAGTTGACCAATCACAAGAGGACTTTCCGATGCATGTCAAAGACTGGCTGTCAACAACATAGCCCTATGCCTATTATAGATTACCCCCTTCAATAGAAAACAATAGAAAGCCCCACACCCATCTATCTATCACAAGAGCTGTCAGGCACATAGCCCTTTGCAAAACTCTATGACAATATGACATTGCCCAATCCCTTCCACGATAAGATCTGCCATTCCAACACATCGCCATGTGTTGAGCTGTGCCAAGTAAGCCTTAACTTCCCAATCCCGTAAGTCCATAGGGAGAGAACAGCCCACCAAGTCTTCTTCTTCCTTTCCATATCATTCAATGTTGACCAATCACAACAGGACTTTCCGATCCATGTCAAAGACTGCCTGTCAACAACATAGCCCTTTGCCTATTATACTGTAGATTATCCCCTTCCATACAAAAGACTAGGAAGACCCACACCCATCCCATCACAAGAGCTTTCAGCCACATAGCGCTTTGCCTAGACTCTATGACAATTTGACATTGCCCAATCCCTTCCACAATAAGAGCTGACATTCCAACACATGGCCAGATATTAAGCTGTGCCAAGTAAGCCTCAAGTTACCAATCCCATGATACCATAGGGAGAGAACAACCCAGCAAGTCTTCTTCGTTTCCATATCATTCAAAGTTGACTAACCACAAGAGGACTTTCCAATCCATGTCAAAGACTGCCTGTCAACAAGATAGCCCTTTGCCTATTATAGATTAACCCCTTCAATACAAACAAATAGGAAGACTCCATCCATCACAAGAGCTGTCAGGCACATAGCCCTTTGTCTAGACTCTATGACAACTTGCCTTTGCCAATCGCTTCCACAATAAGATCTGACATTCCAACACATAACCACGTGTTGAGCTGTGCCAAGTAAAGCCTCAACTTCCCGATCCCGTAATACCATAGGGAGAGAACAACCCACCAGGTCTGCTTCTTCATTTCTATATCATTCAAAGCTAACCAATCACAAGAGAACTTTCCAATCCATTTCAAACACTGCCTGTCAACAAGATAGCCCTTTCCCTATTAGAGATTACCCCCTTACATACAAAAGAATAGAAAGACCCACATCCATCTATCACAAGAGCTGTCAGCCACATAGCTCTTTGCCTAGACTCTATGACAACTTGACATCACCCAAACTCTTTCACAATAAGATCATAATCATAATATCATAGGGAGAGAACAACCCACCAAGTCTTCTACTTCATTTCCATTTCAGTCAAAGTTCACCAATAACAAGAGGACTTTCCGATGCATATCAAAGACTGACAGTGAAGATCCCTCTCCCCCAGAAGTCCTGGATTGCCAATATCTCGGTTTGCCGAACTCTTCCGAAATCCCCAAGAATGATGTCGATGAAGATTCTAAACCATTGGACAGACCAGGGATTCAATCCCAACTGATAGCACCTGTTTTTCTGGTTACCAGGATATCAATTACCTTAGCAACCAGGGAATAGTGACAATGAGTGAGGAGAATAGGAGAGGGGCTGAGCAATTGCCCAATAACAATATAAATAGAGTCGGCCCTCAGAATGGAGCTGAGATTTGAAGGTTAGAGGGGACAAGTATGAAGGTTCTGAGCTGAATTTCCCTGTTGTGTTGGCCGTGTAAGAATTTCACTGAATGCGCCAGAATCTTCAAAGGCTTTCGCAGACCAACAGAATCAGCAGCAAACAGAAGTCACATGGGTTTCGGTGACGTTTTAATGTTTTATAATCGGATCCTGATTGCTCCTGCTTTGTTATTGTCTCTCTCTGCCACATTCCCACTCACTCATTGTACGTTAGACTGTGAGCAGCCACTAACTGTCAGCTGTGATACTGTCAGCCATTTCTCAAGATGTGCGGGGGGGGCAAGTGCTATGATTTTAACCCCCAACGTGCACAAACTGAATGAGAAATATCAGTAGTTTGTAAATAACAGAACTGCTCCGTTGTTACTATTTCGAGTAGCAACTACTGAAGGAAAGCAGCACAAATAGACAGAAATGTGCTGGAAATCATTCCTGGAGAATCCAATGAAGATATTGAGTCCCAGCCGGCAGCTCCGCAATAAAGTACTATAAAATGATTTCTGTTCAATAAACTACAATAAAAGGATTAATTACTATGTTAGTATTACTCTCTCCCCGCTGTCTGCTCTCAGTTAAAATGGTCTTTTTTGTGGGTTAATGTTCCTTTAAATCTGTTTTTCCTTTTGATTTTATTCATCAGAAATGGCCTGACCGCACTTCACATAATAGACTGCCGGGATACTGGAGCAATTTCTGTCTGTATTTTCTGCCAGATTACTCTAAAGACTCAGCTTTACTTGAGTGCCGTATAATGGCTTGTGCGTCTGAAAGCCGATCTAATGGAGAGAAACTGTTCTGGGGGATTATTTTAGCTAATAGCACATTGCAAAACAAACACATTTACACAAAGGAGAAGAAAAACACTTCTACACTCAAGGAAAAATATGGAAAATGAACTGAGAGACATAAAGGAAACATTTTTCATAGGAATTAGTCACGGGAGGGGGGTCAACCATAGCAACACCCCTAAGCGCTGCTTATTTTTTTGGGGGGGGGCTCCGACAACAAAATCAGGAAATAATGAGAATGCTGGATAAATAAAGTTACAGTGAGTATCTCTCGAAACAGTGGGATGTGACTGTGGAGATAGTAGGAAAAGATGGGGATAGTAGGAAAGATGGGGATAGTAGGAAAGGATGGGGATAGTAGGAAAAGATGGGGATAGTAGGAAAAGATGGGGATAGTAGGAAAAGATGGAGATAGTAGGAAAAGATGGCGATAGTAGAAAAAGATGGTATAGTAGGAAAAAATGGAGATAGTAGGAAAAGATGTCGATAGTAGGAAAAGATGGGGATAGTAGGAAAAGATGGGGATAGTAGGAAAAGATGGGGATAGTAGGAAAAGATGGAGATAGAAAAAGATGGGGATAGTAGGAAAAGATGGAGATAGTAGAAAAAGATGGGGATAGTAGGAAAAGATGGCGATAGTAGAAAAAGATGGTATAGTAGGAAAAAATGGAGATAGTAGGAAAAGATGTGGATAGTAGGAAAGGATGGGTATAGTAGGAAAAGATGGGGATAGTAGGAAAAGATGGGGATAGTATGAAAAAATGGAGATAGAAAAAGATGGGGATAGTAGGAAAAGATGGGGATAGTAGGAAAAGATGGGGATAGTAGGAAAAGATGGAGATAGAAAAAGATGGGGATAGTAGGAAAAGATGGGGATAGTAGGAAAAGATGGGGATAGTAGGAAAAGATGGGGATAGTAAGAAAAGATGGGGATAGTAGGAAAAGATGGAGATAGTAGGAAAAGATGGAGATAGTAGAAAAAGATGGGGATAGTAGGAAAAGATGGAGATAGAAAAAGATGGGGATAGTGGGAAAAGATGGGGATAGTGGGAAAAGATGGAGATAGTGGGAAAAAGATGGGGATAGTGGGAAAAAATGGAGATAGTGGGAAAAATGGGGATAGTAGGAAAAGATGGGCATAGTAGGAAAAGATGGAGATAGAAAAAGATGGGGATAGTAGGAAAAGATGGGGATAGTGGGAAAAAATGGAGATAGTGGGAAAAAGATGGGGATAGTGGGAAAAAATGGAGATAGTGGGAAAAAATGGGGATAGTAGGAAAAGATGGGCATAGTAGGAAAAGATGGGGATAGTATGAAAAGATGGGGATAGTGGGAAAAGATGGGGATAGTGGGAAAAGATGGAGATAGTGGGAAAAAGATGGGGATAGTGGGAAAAAATGGAGATAGTGGGAAAAAATGGGGATAGTAGGAAAAGATGGGCATAGTAGGAAAAGATGGAGATAGAAAAAGATGGAGATAGAAAAAGATGGGGATAGTAGGAAAAGATGGGGATAGTGGGAAAAAATGGAGATAGTGGGAAAAAGATGGGGATAGTGGGAAAAAATGGAGATAGTGGGAAAAAATGGGGATAGTAGGAAAAGATGGGGATAGTATGAAAAGATGGAAATAGCATGAAAAAATGGGGAAAGTAGGAAAAGATGGAGATAGTAGGAAAAGACAGGGATAGTAGTAAAAGATGGAGATAGGAAAAGATGGAGATAGTTGCAGTCTGGCTTTATATAAATAAATGATATACTGTATATGTTTGTTCCTATTTTTCTACCAGTGAGGTACCTTAGGGAGACAATAGTTAGATAAGCTAGTTGTAGGTTAGACACATAGATTACTGGAGCTGGAAAGAGGTAGTAGTAGGTCAGCTAGTTGAGCAATTGAGGTTCCAACATGGAGTAAGGAAGAGGCCAGTGCCCCGGGAGGGACTTCACCAGATAGGAACCCGGAGAAAGGGGATTTAAATACTACTAGATATGACTTAAGACCCTGATGCAAGTCTTACTCCTGTTTATGGCATTTGTAGAGTACAGAGCCCTTGGCCTGAAGAGATGGAATAGTAGAGGAGACATAAGGTGGGCTTAGCGGGCTTGTTCTAGCCATTGATATATGCTTGGGGACTTGTTTAATTGCAATACTGGTGACTGTGAGTAAAGTGTGTGTTCATCTGCAAAACCAGTTGATGCTCCTCCAATGGTGCAACTACAAGTCCCCTTTTGTCTTGTGACCCTAAAGTTACTACTAAGTGTTATTGGGCTTCTCATTACAGAACATGAGCATTTGGGACATAACCAGGCACAGTCACTCTTTATTAGGAGAACTTTTTGTTTTTAAATCTTGGTGCCAAATTATTTGCAGCTCCTCCTCCCCTCTGAGGGTCCAATGAAAACATTTATTGGGAGACCCTGTCGGGTCGGGATGTTTAACCCAGGAGGTTCAGATCCATTAGAAGGAGGGTGGACGGGGGGTAGCAGGCAGTTTATATCATACCAGTCCCCCTGGCAGTTTGACGCTGTATTCAGACGCTGGAATGAATTATATATAATGAGAAATTATTTGACACTGCCCCTAATTTACATATGCAAATTCGGATTCGGTTCAGCCAGGCACAAGGATTCAGCTGAATACGAATCCTCCTGAGAATAGCCGAATACTGGCCTAATCCCGAACCGAATCCTGGATTTGGTGCATCCCTAGTTTATTGGCTGCAATATGCTGTATACGCCATGTGATTACTGAGCCTCTGTCCCACATTGTGTAGTGAGTCATGCAGAGCAGTGCGATTAAACGTGCTTTAAAATTGATCTTCTCTTGGTCCTTCCCTGCTGCCGCCTCGCTGCTGACACTTTATCTGACTTTAAGACAAGGACATAATGAGATTTTGGATAAAGGACGACAATGTTTAGCGAGGCTCCTGGGGTGGGGGGCACGGAGACTGAGATGAACCATTGATCAGCGTTAATGTTCCGTATCAGCCGTAAACACTAAGAGGAACACGCACAGGATCTCATGTGGCCCCCGCTGTGAAATATTCATGAAAATGTCGCCCATAAAACACACAGGGGCTGGTCTGACTGTCAGTTGTTCCACTGGTACCAAAATCTCTCCCAACCAAATACAGTTTCATAGAGTGCAGGGAAAGTGTCTCTTTCTGCACTGCTGGTTGTGACTCTTGAAACAATACAGCACTGGATCAATAAACCAATGAAGAAGCTGCAAAGCATTGGGGAAGATCTTTGAGTCTTGGCTTGAGGAGAATGGGCTCTGCTACCTTGTCAGAACCAGAACTGTGGGGGCAGAAGTCTCTTCAAGAGGTTCCTCCGAAGACCCCCCCTATAATTGTGCCCTAGGCAACAGTTTATTCTACCCAACCCCTAATTCCAGCCCTACAATTGGTATGATCTGCCCAGTCCCCCCAACAGCAACGACACTGCCCTGTCTCGATATGACTCAGTATAAACGGCGCCAGGACAAGAGGCTGCACTTATGGGTAATGATGAGCGAATGGGCATGGATTTACGGCAAAATTCTGAATTTCACCATTCAATTTTTTTCATGAAACTGCATCGAAAATTTTCAGCGGAAAAATTTGCAGTGAAAAGACACCCATAGAAAAAATGTCCATTGACTTTAATGCATTTAGAGAAAAAAAGTCGCCATAAGAAAAAACTCCATAAAAAAAAAAAAAGTCGCCATAATAAAAACCGCCCCTAACTTTAATGAATTTGGACAAAAAAGTCGCCGTAAGAAAAAACGCCCATTGAATTTAATGCAGTTGGATAAAAAAGTCGCCATGAGAAAAAACGCCCCTAACTCTAATAAATTTGGACAAAAAAGTCACCATTAGAAAAAAAAAACACCCATTGACTTTAATGCATTTGGACAAAAAAGCCACCATAAGAAAAAACTCCCCTAACTCTAATGAATTTGGACAAAAAAGTCGCCATAAGAAAAAACATACTGACCCATATCATTTTTGCTTCCGTCCAATGAAGCATATATTCAAAAATTAGCGTTAAGGTAAATGAAAGGGTTTCACACAGAAGATTGCTGCAAAATATTTCGGTGCTTTATTTGTGTCACGACATGTTTCGAGCTGAGCTCTTTTTCAAGTGAAAAACCCTTTCATTTACCTTAACGCTAATTTAAGAAAAAACATACATTTGGACAAAAAAGTCGCTCTGAAAAAACGCCTCTGACTTTAACGAATTTGGAGCAATGCGAGAAAATTGTCGCGCATAAAAAAAGTCCAAATTAGTTTTGCAAAATGTTGCAGTTTCCTAAATTAGTTTTTTACAGTTCAGCACATTTTTCCGCTAAGCAAAACTGGACAGATTGACTCATCACTACTTATGGGGTGCAAGGGTCCCCACACTAATCTCTGGGGCTCAGTCGTGTATAGGAATAAGAAGCGTTACCTGTAAATCTGCATCAAACGCATGTTTCAGATGCGCATCCTCGGCCGCTTCCACCAGTCTCTGCAACATAAACAATGGACTGTCAGAAAAGGGAACTGAACCCAAAAAAAACCCTAATTCATTCTACGGAGTCGCGATATTTATTTATAAACTTACAAAAGGAAATAGTGAGCCAGTATATAATCCACTGGCACCCTCCCATCTATATACTGCACATTTCTATTTATACAGCACAACCCCCAGTTTTACATTTCTCAGGGGACCAGGAAAAAAATTGAAATGTGTTAAAGGGGTGGTTCACCTTTAAGTTATATTTTATTAGGTTATAGATTGGCCAATTCTAAACTTTTCAATTGGTCTTCCTTAATTTTTTTTTTTTTTTTATAGTTTTTGTGTTCTTCTTCTGACTCTTTCCAGGTTTCAAATGGGGGTCGCTGACCCCATCTAAAACAAATACTCTGTAAGGCTACAAATGTATTTTTATTGTGACTTTGTATTCTTCATCTTTCTAGTCAGGCCTCTCCTATTCATATTCCAGTCACTTATTCAAATCAATGCATGGTTGCTAGGATAAATTGGACCCTAGCAACCAGACTGCTGAAATTGCAAACTGGAGACTAAAATAACACAAATAATAAAATAATGAAAACCACATGCAAGTTATATACGACTATCACTCTATACATGATAATACAATTTAATTTAGAGGGGAACAAACCCTTTAAAACAAGTTTTACTTTGAGTTAAAGTGTTAAAAACAAAGTCACAACATTAATGTTCAACAGAACCAGGGCAAAATATGCATCTCATTAGCATTTTAAACCTCTTTATCTCATTAATAATAAGATTCATAGATGACAAACAGCAATTTTTGGGTAAAAGATGAAATTTTCGATGTAAAATCCAAATCATTATGTAAAATAAGAGAAAAACACAGATCAAATTGCATTAGAAATTGGTCCAACCAAAACTTAAAGTCAGGGTATGCTGAACTGAGGTTTCACTATAGACAGATATACAGGTATGGGACCTGTTATCCACAATGCTCAGGACCTGGGGTTTTCCGGATAATGGATCTTTCTGTAATTTAGATCTTCATTCCTTAAGTCTACTACAAAATCCTATAAACATGAAATAAAGCCAATAGGCTGGTTTTGCCTCCAATAAGGATTAATTATATCTTAGTTGGGATCAAGTACAAGTGACTATTTTATTATTACACAGAAAAAGGAAATCATTTTTAAAATTTGGATTATTTGGATGAAACAGAGTCTATACAGACAGCCTTTCCGTAATTCTGAGTTTTCTGGATAATAGGTTTTTGGATAACAGATCCCATACCTGTATATATAGTGATACCAATCTATGTTTCTGTCAGATCAGCAAAAGATACAATTCTGCTCCTAAAGTCCTACATAAATCAAACATATTTAGAATTATTTTTATAATGACTCAACTAATGTGTCTGATTATTCAGCCTAATGTAAATGATTTCTATTACTGTTCCCAGAATCAATCCCATGCTGCCACTGATATATCTACTATACCCCCTACTGTAAATGATAAGGATATTAGAAGTCATTGAGGGGTTGTTCTGTGACCATATAAAGGCACAAGGCTGCAGGCTGAGTTATACAGGGAACTCTGAGTATCACTCATGTATTATAAGGGATAATGTACCCCCTACTGTAAATGATAAGGATATTAGAAGTCACTGAGGGGTTGTTCTGTGACCATATAAAGGCACAAGGCTGCAGGCTGAGTTATACAGGGAACTCTGAGTATCACTCATGTATTATAAGGGATAATGTACCCCCTACTGTAAATGATAAGGATATTAGAAGTCACTGAGGGGTTGTTCTGTGACCATATAAAGGCGCAAGGCTGCAGGCTGAGTTATACAGGGAACTCTGAGTATCACTCATGTATTATAAGGGATAATGTACCCCCTACTGTAAATGATAAGGATATTAGAAGTCACTGAGGGGTTGTTCTGTGACCATATAAAGGCGCAAGGCTGCAGGCTGAGTTATACAGGGAACTCTAGTGTATAAAGTAAATTGAGACAATATTAAGGTGAATATATGAAACATGAAGATATTGATATAGGGGATAAAGGATGAATGGAAAGTAAAATGGCTTCACATCTGTATCAGTATTTCCTAATATAAGAAATGATGTTTATGTTCAGCCAGTTATTGCTTCCCCCCATGATCTGGTTTATTGGTTCCCCATCTTGCGGCTCCTCTCACAGTGGTGAATAATATTTTTATTGGAGGAGGGTAAAGGCGAAGCGTCGGGGGAACAAGGAATAAATATCACATGATATACGTAAATGATAAACATCCCAGTGAATTATACTCACAGCATTATATTAGAGGAATCAATAGGAAAGTGTAGAAGGACATCATTGAAGCAGATCAATATTTTCCTGGATTTGCCTATAAAGCAACTGCACAAATTAACCCTCACATTCTCTCCCTGTTCTATTGGTGAATGAGACCCCCCTGTGCTGATATTTACCCTCAACAATGTTATAATGGGACAAACCGTGAGCTTTCAATTGTATATTTTAACACATTGTAAGACAGATCTTACACATTTAAAGGAATAGTAACACCAAAAAATAAAAGTGTTTTAAAGTAATAGAAATATAATGTAGTGTTGCTCTGCACTGGTACAACTGATGTGTTTGCTTCACTAACACTACTATAGTTTATATAAACAAGCTGCTGTGTAGTCATGGGGGCAGCCATTCAAGCACAGGATACACAGTAGATAACAGATAAGTACTACTATAGTTTATATAAACAAGCTGCTGTGTAGTCATGGGGGCAGCCATTCAAGCACAGGATACACAGTAGATAACAGATAAGTACTACTATAGTTTATATAAACAAGCTGCTATGTAGCCATGGGGGCAGCCATTCAAGCACAGGATACACAGTAGATAACAGATAAGTACTACTATAGTTTATATAAACAAGCTGTTGTGTAGCCATGGGGGCAGCCATTCAAGCACAGGATACACAGTAGATAACAGATAAGTACTACTATAGTTTATATAAACAAGCTGCTATGTAGCCATGGGGGCAGCCATTCAAGCACAGGATACACAGTAGATAACAGATAAGTACTACTATAGTTTATATAAACAAGCTGTTGTGTAGCCATGGGGGCAGCCATTCAAGCACAGGATACACAGTAGATAACAGATAAGTACTACTATAGTTTATATAAACAAGCTGCTGTGTAGTCATGGGGGCAGCCATTCAAGCACAGGATACACAGTAGATAACAGATAAGTACTACTATAGTTTATATAAACAAGCTGCTATGTAGCCATGGGGGCAGCCATTCAAGCACAGGATACACAGTAGATAACAGATAAGTACTACTATAGTTTATATAAACAAGCTGTTGTGTAGCCATGGGGGCAGCCATTCAAGCACAGGATACACAGTAGATAACAGATAAGTACTACTATAGTTTATATAAACAAGCTGCTATGTAGCCATGGGGGCAGCCATTCAAGCACAGGATACACAGTAGATAACAGATAAGTACTACTATAGTTTATATAAACAAGCTGTTGTGTAGCCATGGGGGCAGCCATTCAAGCACAGGATACACAGTAGATAACAGATAAGTACTACTATAGTTTATATAAACAAGCTGCTGTGTAGCCATGGGGGCAGCCATTCAAGCACAGGATATACAGTAGATAACAGATAAGTACTACTATAGTTTATATAAACAAGCTGCTGTGTAGCCATGGGGGCAGCCATTCAAGCACAGGATACACAGTAGATAACAGATAAGTACTACTATAGTTTATATAAACAAGCTGTTGTGTAGCCATGGGGGCAGCCATTCAAGCACAGGATACACAGTAGATAACAGATAAGTACTACTATAGTTTATATAAACAAGCTGTTGTGTAGCCATGGGGGCAGCCATTCAAGCACAGGATACACAGTAGATAACAGATAAGTACTACTATAGTTTATATAAACAAGCTGCTGTGTAGCCATGGGGGCAGCCATTCAAGCACAGGATATACAGTAGATAACAGATAAGTACTACTATAGTTTATATAAACAAGCTGCTGTGTAGCCATGGGGGCAGCCATTCAAGCACAGGATACACAGTAGATAACAGATAAGTACTACTATAGTTTATATAAACAAGCTGCTTATATGATCCCCTTTTTTTAAAATTTAAAAAAAAATCAGTTTCCTTTTTCTGTGTAATAATAAAACCGTAACTTGTACTTGAACCAATTAAGAATAAGATATAATTAATCCTTATTTGAGGCAAAACCAGCCTGTGGGGTTTGTAAATGTATGCATTTGTAGTAGAGTTAAGATAAGAAGTCCCAAACAGAAAGATCTGTTAACCAGAAAATGCCAGAGGGCAGATTTATCAAAGGTCAAGGTGAATTGAAAAAATTTGAATCTTGAGCTATTTTTGTGTACTTCGACTAGGGAATAGTCCAAATTTATTTTGAAGTTGCAAAAACTTGGAACATCCGAATATCGAAATTTATCATGTACTGTTTCTTTAAAAATTTGACTTTGACCATTCACCATCTGAAACCTGCCGAATTGCTGTTTTAGCCTATGGGGGACCTCCTAGGACCGATTTGGAGTCAATTGGTGGACTTTGAAAAATCTAAGGTTTTTTTGGGAAAAATCGATCCCGATTGAATGCGCTATTCCTTCGATTAGAATTCGGTGAAATGTGGATCTATTTGTCCCAAAAAAAACTTCGACATCATTTCGGTTCAGTTTTTGACTTCGAATTTCAACGTTTTTTCAATTCGAAAATTCGACCCTTGATAAATCTAAATCTTGAGCATTCTGCATAACAGATCCCATACCTGTATTATGATATTTTACTTATTTTTACCTTCATGGGGCCTTTAGACAAATGCAGTATAACTAAATAAAATCAGTCTCAATACATTATCTGAATAAAAACATGTTCCACAAATAAGACAAAAAGTTGATCCCGCATTGGCCGAGATGAGCAGCAGCTGGAAAGGTGATGGGACCGGAACGCCCTTGAGCGCCACGTTCTGGGAGGAATTCAGGGCGTCTCTGTATAAGGACAAGTGTGTTAATCAGTGATGTTCAGTGAAGCACGGGGCTGCCACAGCCGGTGTCCTTGAGGTTAAAAGCCGGACATGGGCAGGTTAATGGCTACAAAATACCGTTTTACATTCAGTGTCAGCAAACAGAGGAGATTAATCATCTCGGGGTAAAGAATCGTCCATTTTTCATGTTTCCCCCTCAGGTCTCATATATTGAACTACCTGTCAGATACATTTCATTTAAAGGTTCATATTCTTAGGAAACGATCATCCTGCAATGTCCAAGTTTAAAATTAATATTTTTATTTCATTCTGTATTGGGCAGGTCTCTGCAGCTCCATCCAGTCTTCTACAATAATAATAAACATTTGTTCTATATCTAAATCCCTCTGCTAATCAGTCTCAGCGCTCACAATACTGCAGTGATATTTACCTCTTCCAATTCTCTTCATTAGCCCTACAGTCTCCAACTTGCCTACAATCTCTATCATCTCATGTTGTCACCATCTCTCCCTACTGTCACCATCTTGCCCAATAAAGCCCTGCTGTCTCATTTTCCTTGCTCTTGACATCTTGCTTTACTGTTTACTGGTGCTTGAGGTGTCTCTTACTGCACAGTTAGTATGTAGGAGAATAACAATGTATCTTCTTTTACTGACCCCCTCAAAAACAGGATATACTGATATAAAGTCTAAATATTACATTTCATATTCTTACATATTGTCCTACTGCCCCTATCATGCTCTACTGTATTAATCTATGACTATTTACATATTCTTCTACTGTTTCCATGATGGCCTACTTTCCATCCTGTCCTGCATTCTCCATCTTCCCCCACTGTCTCCTTCTTCTCTTTTTGTCTTCATCATTCAACTGTTTTCATCTTGCCCTACTGTCTCCATCATGTCCTCTCCATCCATCCCAACTGTCTTCATCTTCTATGACTATTTAGATCTTCTTCTACTGTTTTCATCAAGCCCTACTGCCACCATTTTATCCTGCATTCTTCATCTTGTCCTACTGTCTTCATCTTGTCCTCATGACTTCATCTTGTCCTACTGACTTCATCTTGTCCTGCATTCTTTATCTTCCCCCACTGTCTCCTTCTTGTCTTATTGAAGCCATCATCTTACCCTACTGCCTCCATCATGCCCTCTCCATCCATCCCAAGTCTTCATCTTCTTCTACTGTTTCCATCATCCCCTACTGCCCATCCTGTCCTGCATTGTTTATCTTGCCCTACTGTCTCCATCTTGTCCTACTGTCTCCATCTTGTCCCACTGTCTTCATCTTGTTCTACATCATCATCCATCTTGACTTATTGCCTCCATCATTCTATACTTTCTTCATCATATTTGACTAGTTACATAGTTTTCTACTGTTTCCATTGTGCCGTTCTGTCTCCATCCTGTCCTGCATTCTCTATAATCCTTTATTGTCTCCATTTTATCCAACTGTTTTCATTTTGCTCTACTGTCTTCGTCTTGCCCAACTGTTTTTATCTTGCCTTACTGACTTCATCTTGATTTATTGTCACCATCTTTCTCTACTGTCTTCATCATCTATCACTATTTACATCTTCTCCTATTTGCATCTTGTCTTACTGTCTCCCCCTTGTCATGTGGTGATGGAAACACGTGATCTGTGCCATTGTGACTCAACGCTCTGTTATAAAGAAAGCTAAGATTTAGCCATAAAGCAGAGAAGAAGTGCTGCTGTGTAATACTAACCAATGAGACATACGATAATCCCATTATGTATCACACAAATCAATATAATGGTTTCAAAATTAAAAAAAAGTATTTCAATATAAATAGGAAACATTGCAGCAAGCGAGAGCAATTTGTTGTTGTTTAACCAAATTACACTGTACGCAAATCTGAAAATTCCTCTGCAGGGAGCGAGCTGTTTAAGCAATTGTGCTATTAATTAAATCCACACTCTATTTACAGCTCCAGAAAGCCTAATTACACAGCTTAACACCCTCTCCTTGGCTCCAGCAATCCCAATAAAAGGTCAATTTGGTCTCTTGACTGATAAAGATCAGATGGGCTTTTTCTTGTTACATTATTAAAGGAATATTTACCTATTAAAGACTAAAGAGAGCACTGAGTGGCAGTCACTGGAGCACCACGAAGCTCAATAGAGTCTATGGTAGGAGAGCGCAGTTGCAGATAAGAGAGGGTGAGTTGCTGTGATATAGACAGGCTTCTGCCTAGACAAATCCAGCCCTAGATCCTGCAGAAACATTTTTATTTACTGTACAACCTGCTACAACCCCTTCATAAAGAATCCTTAGCCCCCAGTCTGCTCTTCCACAGAACCATTGAGTGATATGATACATAAAGATATAGACAGGGCACCCTATATACTACACTCTATACTCTATATACTATATCATTTGCTCAACGCAAGTATACAGACAGGGACAGGTGTAAATATATTACATTTCCCCTTTAAAGCTTGACTTTTCTCCATGATATTAGTCATCACCAAACGTAATAGAAAAAAAATTCATTATCTTAAGTTTTATAAAACATTCTGATATCAACGGCTTCCCCCTTAAATACAGCCGGGGAGGGATTCAATAAAAAGCAATGCAGAGATATCACTGGTGGAAACAATAGAAAGGCAGAGAGAGAGGATGTGTCTGGCCAATCACAGATGATTAATTCAACAGTCCGTGCAGATTTGTAAAGGGGAACTTCTCATTGTTCCTTGGCAATGAAACAAGTTTTCAAAGAATCCTTGGAAGGCGACTCTGCTCCCGGCTGCTTTGAATGCTGGTTTGGTGCCACAATCACTGTGTGACTTCATTTATTATGGATTACAGGATAAGGTCTCCCGTCCTACATGTGTGAAAGGAACCGCCTTATAGAAGTGATAAAAGGAACAATCGTCTTCGTAGGAAAAGAAAGTCCTGCTTCTCCCTGAGATACTGCGGCAAATTGGATGACTGGGTTTATTTAAAAACAAAATTCACCTTGAAAATCACTTTCAGTATTGCATAGACTGTAACATTTAAACACAATTTGAAGTTGTTATATTTTATTTGCTTGATGACCCATATTATCTCCTTGTATGAGCAAAGTTAGTGTCAGGGAGCCGGGAGCTCCCTCCAGGGAGGTTGTCAGGATCAAGGAGGAAGCCCTCTTGAGGGAACAAGGTCGCGGTGTCCAAGGGGTTAATCCAAAAGAGTGGTCAGAATCCAGGCAAGAGTTCAAGGCAGGCAGATAACAACAAGTCCAAAGTCCAGGCAGGGGTCAAGGATATAAATCAGGAACAAGTTTAGGAATATCAGAACACAGGGAACCCAGGAAATACTTATAGCAAGGTTTCCTATACTTGGGCGCCATTTTGGTGTCTAAAATGGGTTTTTATTTCAAATTTGGCGCCATGTGACGTCATTGACGCCCTTGCGCCGACGTCGGCGCACTGACGTCATCGCGCCGGCGCCGCTTACCCACGTGGCGGCCATGGGCGCCGCCATTTTGGGAGCGACGCCGGCAGGAGAGGACGCGCCGCCCGGAGCTCC